>PVKC010002773.1:26047-41808 GCA_004027635.1 Crocidura indochinensis
TATTTATAGACTTCTTCTAGCCCTATCTGGCCAGTAAATTTCTCAAAAAAAAAAAAAAAAAACCCAGGCAATGCAAGCTTCAGACTTCAGGTTGCAATGAAAAAAGATACTTGGTTTCTCTCACTTCTCTCTCTCCTGGGAAGCCCGTGCAGCAAAGACACACCGGTGCTACAAATTGATATCCTTGGATGAGTACCTGGCCCCAGCTGGCAGCTGTGCAGCATGGGCCCCTGGGAGCTTTGCAGCACTAGGCCCTTGCAGCCTTGGGCTCTTGAAGTCATGCAACTATATAGCCTATGCAGCATTGTGTCTCCTGCGATTGAGCAAGAGCTGAGCAGCAAGCAGCCTTGCAGTCAACTGCAGTAATCTGCAGATAATGGCAGGATTTTGCAGCTGGTGCATCAAACAGAAAATGAAGCAGTTGATGAACTGAAAATTTGACATTGGAATAGATATGTTGGTCTGGCTATTAAAGTTGGTTTTCCAGTGGTTTGGGCAATGATCCCATCATGTATTAAGGTCCTGATCCAAATGAGTATAAAAATCATTTGATATGTTGGAATATATATCTCCAATATATGCTGAAGAAAAATAACAAGATGATAACTGATTTAATGAGAAGCACCATTCCTCCAATGCCTCTCAAGCCCATTCCATAGATTATAGAAAGCAAGGAAAATATAATATTTACTGCCATTCTTACAAGACTTATTTAAACCCAGAACAAAAATACTTCCTCCTATACCATTAAAATTGAATCAGGTGGACAAGAAAGGAGAATTCTGCTGAACTGACAACAGAACAAGGGAGAGAAATGTCCCAGTGGAAACCAGGGCTCAGTCTATGAATAAAACAAGTCCAGACACAATAATTACCATAAATGAAGATATCCAAAAACACCCACAGACCTGAGACAATTCATAGTATCACAAAAGATGAACTCAGAGTCAGAATCATAACTAATCCAGCTCCGATAAAACCAAAACTAGAGGCCAGAAGAAATAGACTCCCTGATTGTCCACATATAAAAGACTAAACATAAACTCCCTGAACAGTTTTTAAAAAAAAGTCTGTGCGGCATATGGGCCAACATCCCCTAACTACTCTGAATATCGACCTGTCTGGAACAAAAACACAATTTGGACCCCACAGGACTTTGAGACCATGGGCCAAGTTTTCCTGATCCTATCCCAATGCATGAGATGGCAAATGTGACTAAGTGATTAGATGAAAGCTACAGTATACAACTTTGGAAAATCAGGCAGAAGGTTATATTGAAGCAAAATCACCTTTGGTATATTCTTAGGAGAAGGAAAATACCAAAAATTAAAAAAATAGCTTCCATATACCAAACAATCATAGATTATATTAGGAATATAGCCCTATGTATGTGGAAAAAACATAGATGTGTTCTCTAAAAAGTAAAGAGAGTAGTTTTTTGGGTTTTTTTTGTTGGTTTTTTTTTTTTTTTTTTTTTTGGTTTTTGGGCCACACCCAGCGGTGCTCAGGAGTTATTCCTAACTGTCTGCTCAGAAATAGCTCCTGGCAGGCACAGGGGACCATATGGGACACTGGGATTTGAACCAACCACCTTTGGTCCTGGAACGGCTGCTTGCAAGGCAAATGCCGCTGTGCCAATCTTTCCGGGCCCAAAAAGTAAAGATAGTTTTAAATGTAGCTTTATAAAGTTCTTTCAGGCTCTATCAGAATCATTTGCTCAATTTATCTGCAAGCTGTCAGAGGTGATCTCGAGGTAATTTAATAGAAAAGAGGTCTCAGATTATTTAATACAGCTACTTTCATTTGAAAATGCAAATGAGGATTGTTAAACTATGTTAATACCAATAACAGAAAGAAAAGACATAATGGGCTTCCTCAAGGCATGCTGGAACATTGGTTTCATTTCTCCCCAGGCAGGAGTGAATGCATTTGAGGATTATTCAGCCCAGAAACAAGCTAAGAAACCAGGATACCAAAAGAGAGAATTTAGAGCTCCACACAACCATGCACTTTCAAGGCCACCGCCGTGACCCTAAATGTAGTAGAGGCAATCACAGGGCAAGAGATTATCATATGCCTATGTAAACAAAGGACAGCCCCAGACCTCTCAAATCTTAGGTAGATGTTTTAATTATGACAAAATTGATTACTACAGGGGAATATAGAGCCTTCCCTACTCCCATCCTCTGGAGACTACCACCCAGACCATGCCCATGATGCAATGTAGGTAATTACTGGGTGAGAGAGTGCCCTACTAATTTTAAGAAAATGTGAGGAAACTGGGCCTGGGTCAACTCCAGACCCCACAAAATCTGAGGCACCAAGTCATGCAATTCTATGATCCATAAGCTCATTACAGTCAGCTACCACTGGAAATGCCATTCTAGATATAACTTGCCTGAATAATATAACCCTGACTCCAGCACAGTGCCCTTACAAACTACACTCTGGCCTAAAGGGACCAATATCACCAGATACAGTAGGTCTGCTCTTGAGTAGAAGCAGTCTAACAATAAAGGGCATTAATGTTCATGTGAGGATTATAGACCTGGATTATGAGGAAAACTAATAGTTGTAACAATGGTGTCTACTTACAAAGGGTAAGAGTACTTCTAATCCTTCCGTTTGTAATGCTGGGCCATTCAGATCGTCCACATATCAGAGGATTTGATAGTGCTAATCCTGTAGGTCCTCTAGTGGCACTCACATATAGTATACACAAAAACATTCACCCATTAATTCCCCTAAAATTGATGGCAAGCAATTTAGGGATATAATTGATACAGGGTGATATCTCTTCATTATATCAATTCAATACTGGATTCATAATTATGCTCTACAGGAGATTCCTTATGGATTGCAAGGAATAGGCAATATGCATTCCTCAATCCAACAGAGTGCTAAGTAACTAAATCCAATACCCCCATAAAGGAATTATAGCCACCTTCCAACCTTATGTGGTTCCTTTATCCCTTCATTTATGGGAATCGGATTTACATAATCAATGGTGTGCTGAGTTCACCATTCCTCTTTTTTAAGTCTGCTTACCAGTCCCCTAGCTCATAATTCATAATCACATTTTCTAATCAGGGTCACTGAGTTAGTGCCATCACCACTGTGCATTAAGTGGAACTCTAACCACCAAGTGTAGATAAGTTAGTGGCCCCATATATAATAAAACTAAGGACACTAAAACATTTGGTTAAGGAATGATTATGATTAGGGCATATAGAATCATTTCTGAATGGAATTAACCTATCTTCGTTCTACACACACAAAAAAAATTCAGGTAAATAGTGACTGTTTGTTGACGTGTATAATGTTAATGCCACAATGATTCCAATTGGAAACCTCTAAACTGGCCTCCCTTTCCCTGTAATGATTTCTTGAAATTGGCATCTAATCGTGATTAACATCAAATACTGTTTCTATAATAACCCCATTCACCTAGATAACCATAAATCATCTGCAGTATCCATTTTTTTCTTTAAATCATAAGGCAGTTGTGAGCAGATTTCAGTGGACTCATTTTTTTTGTTTACCTTTGGGCCACATGCAGTGATGCTCAGAGTTACTCCTGGTTATGTACTCAGAAAATGCTCCTGGCTTGGGGGACCATATGGGATGCAGGGAATTGAATTCAGGTCCTTGCTGGGTCAGCCACATCGAGGCAAATGTTCTACCACCGTGTTATCCCTATGGCCCCTCAGCTGACTCTTTCACCCCAGGAAATGACTAACTCACCACCTATACGTCAGTATTTCATTGATTTAGTTCTACATCCTTCCTGTGCAAGATCTCCTAATGCTATAAAGCAGGGGTCTCAAACTCATGGCCCGTGGGTCATTTGCAGCCCTCAGTACAACATTTCGTGGCCCTGCCCTAGAGGAATCTTTTTTTTTTTGTTTGTTTTGTTTTGTTTTAGTTTAATGTTCAAGGCTTACTACTGATTTTGCACTCAAGGATCACCCCGACTTTGTCTCCTGCGGCCCCCAGGTAAATTGAGCTTGAGACTCCTGCTACAAACTGTATAGTTTAGTTATAAACTACATGGAAGATAATTTTAATAGCCATTCAAGTGAGTGGAAACTTTAAAGCCTATAGGAGGATGTTATAACTAATTTTCCAGGAGCTGTATTACAAATATCAAGAGAGAAAATTCACCATATGAATATATTAGTTATTTTTTCAAATACATTAAAGTACATCCTCAAAATATTTCAATCTTACAGAAAAATCTTAAAATAATTGATAACTTAAAAAAGTACTGGGATTGGGCAGGAGAGATAGCATGGAGGTAAGGCCTTTCATGCAGAAGGTCATTGGTTCAAATCCCTTTATCCCATATGGTCCCCCGAGCCTGCCAGGAGCGATTTCTGAGCATAGAGCCAGGAGTAACCCCTGAGTGCAGCAGCATGTGACCACAAAACCAAAAAAAAAAAGTACTGGGATATATTAATTGGGTCTTTCCTTCTCTTGGTATCCTAATTCAGAACTAACTAGACTTAAGAAGTTCAGAAGAAATTGGATATTTTTACAGACCACCTTTTGAAGTTCTATATTACTCACTTTATCCCAGGAGAGAAGGTATGTCTAATACCATTTGCAACACCAAAATCACCAATAACTGCCACTGTTCAGATATCAGGAACTCTGGAATTGAAATATTGTCAGAAAACAACAATGTACAATCATGTTATACTTAAAACTAATAGCTAATTTCCACATTGTTACTTCCTCTTTAGGAAAGGAAATTTGATATATAAGGTGCTGCGGACAATACTGCATAGGGTAACCACCTATATAGATAGACCTCACTAATATATTGTTTTGTACTCGAGATTCGAAACCTAGGTGTATCTAAAATTGCTCCAGTCATCACATAATCCTGAAACCTTCATACAGGGCGGCCCAACATCATCACTAACAAAATCCCTAGAAATTAAGAAAACCTCCCAACTTCAACATAATGGCAGAATCTCATTAGTTGATATATTAGTTTCTTTACCTTACTTGTAATATATTTATCTATCTTTCTATTTTCATCTTATTTCTTGCTTTCCCCTCCTCTTTTTATTAAGCTACACCTAAGCTAACTCTTGTATGTTTATACGTGGGCATGAGCACACAGAGATAGGACTCTTCCATGAGAGCCAAACCTAAATTTTAAACACCCCATGACTATAGTGTATATACCCCCTCCCATATACTATCGCCTCTCCCCCCTTCAGAAATCTGGCTATCAATTCACTCCCCAAACCCAACCTGACTTCCCACCTTTTTAAAACTCTTCACCTTCAGTTCTTAATCCATTAGGCATCAAGACTGACCTTCCTACCCCAATAAACAATTACCCAGCACCCAAGTGAAGGGAAACACACTCAACCCACAACTCGTCCCTGGCAAGAATCTACAACCAACACCCCTGCTGACTCATGCTGTGTGGCCCCTTTTTTTTATCACCTCTCCCTAACATGGACTGTTGTTTGATACCGGACTCGGTTCCAAAATGATCCCCACTGCAAAATCTCTACCCAAGACCTCTCTGCCTCAAATCTTTTCTAAATCTCAAGAAGGCCAGGGTGTGGGATAAAAATGCACTCTAGATCTCACACCCCACAAGAAAATCTCAAAAGACAATGGGGAAGCCTATACTTCCTTCAAAGTTTAAGACCTATATAATATTAACTCTTAGTCTGTTTTTTCCCAAATGTAAGATAGTCTCCTGCATCATGTTGTTCCTTTAATTACTTTTTAAATTAATTTTAAAATTCTTTATATGTGAGTATATATATATTTTTTCTTGTTTCTGTTTTCTTCTGTTTCCACCCCAAATGCACCAGCAATATAATGTAGTACCATTTCTTACTTATAAAAAACAAGCTCTTATCTACAAGGGATAAGAACTCATACTTTTTTATAATACACGGGAGCCTCTCACCTTGAACATATGTCATGTGGACCCAACTTAGACCCCAGGAGATTAGACACTGACCATCCACCCTTGAACCCTGGATCCCAGACATAGAAATGACACAGTTCTCCACAACAGATTCAGGAACCAAACCCCCTGCAGAACAACCTTAACACTGCTCTGGCACCAACATGTGCCAGTTTTGATATGATATTCTGACAACAAGGAAATGGGCACCACTTGATCTAAGAGCAGGTTGTTTAACTCACCATCTAACAATAAGACAAAATCAGAGGCTTGTCATCCTTTGATCTGTGCAAAAGCTAAGATCGCTATCTACAGATGACTGACTGTGACAACCATGACTGGGCAGAACATATCCTGGGACCAATACAAAAAAGCCCTAGTCTCGGTTCTGGATTATGGTCCCTACAACAACCAAGATCTCTAATTCCAGAGTTCTGACTGAGACAATTGCAACTGAACTGGTCTTCTGGAAACATAACGAAAGACTCTATCCCAGATTTCATCCTGGGATCAGCGAAATGACCAAGACTACCAAATACAGAAGATTGATTAAAACAAAAGTGAAGTAACAGAATATCTAGAACCACAAAGAAAAACTTCATTCATCATAAGCTCCATTCCTTGATCTGTGCAGATACAAAGATCTCTAGATACAGAGGTCTGATTTTTTTTTACCCATGATGGAGCAGAAGTCTTCAATAAACCACAAAAGCACTGATGGGGGGAGTAAATGAACACGCAAAGACTCTGTAGTTATTCCCATGACAATATACTTCAAGGGTGGAGAAACCCTGTATCTCTTAGGCCAAGGGAAATTTCTTTCAAATGTCCCCAATATTTACTGTGCCTATGCAGAAAACAAACAAACAAAAAGCACAAAGTAATCATTTTTATCTATCTTTTTTTTTGGTTTTGAAATTATTTCCAATTTTTTGTGCTCTGTTTTGTTTTTATTTTAGGATAGTGGTTACTAAGTGTTGTTTTTTATTGCTGTAGTGCTCATTGGATTTTTGTTTGATTTCTTTTTCCTATTTTTAGTTCTTTGGAGTGTGCTATTTCCTCTATAAAGATGCCTTTAGTCTCAATGTCATGGAGCATTTCACCTAAATGTTGTTCTATATATTTTATGGTTTCAAGTCTGATATCTAAGTCTCTAATCCATTTGGATTTTACCTTTGTACATGGTGTTAGCTGGAGGTTTAAGTTTGCTTTTTTTTTTTTTACAAGTGGCTAACCAGTTGTGCCAACCGCACTTATTAAGAGGCCTTTCCTATTGCATTTAGGATTTTGTGCCCCTTTATCAAAAATTTGGTATTGTTATACCTGGGGAACATTCTCCGATACTCAAGTCTATTCCACTGATCTGAGTGTCTGTCTTTTTTTCCAATACCATGCTGTTTTGATAACTATTGCATTATAATACAGTTTAAAGTTGGGAAAAGGAATACCTCCTGTATTCCTTTTCCCAAGTATTGCTTTAGCTATTTGTGGGTGTTTATTGTTCCAAGTGAATTTTAGAAATGTTTGATCCATTTATTTGAAAAATGTTATGGGTATCCTTAGAGGGATCATATTAAATCTGCACAATGCTTTGGGGAGTATTACCATTTTAATTATGTTAATCCTGCCAATCTAAGAGCAGGGTATGGATTTCCATTTCCTCGTGTCTTCTCTTATTTCTTGCAGCAAGGTTTTATAGTTTTCTTTGTATAGGTCCTTCACATCTTAATAAAGTTGACTCTAAGGTATTTGAGTTTTTTGTGACACTAACGTGAAAGGGGTTGTTATCTTAATGTCCATTTCGTCCACATCATTAAAGGTGTATAAAAAAGGCCATTGGAACTAGAGGCAGCAGAAGAGTGCCACGCACTCTCTCTAACCAGTGAATCCCACCAAAACATGCAGGAAAAACCAAATACAAGTGTGACAATGGGAAATTTCGCAGGCAAACACCATGCACAGAGAATGAAGACAAAAGCTTGGATGACCTAATAAATTCCAACCACCTGATTAACCTCTCGGATAAGGAATTTAAAATATCAATGTAGAAGATGTTTGTAGAACTCAAAGAAAGCACAGATCGATCTGAATAGAACACAAAGAAGGAAATAGGCTTGAGTTCTCAGACATTGCTCCCCAGACATACAATCACCTAATCTTTGACAAAGGAGTAAGAAATCCTAAGTGAAGCAGGGAAAACCTCTTCAAAAAAGTGGTACTGGCAGAACTGGTTAGCTACTTGCAAAAAAAAAGCAAACAGAGACATCATGTACGAAGGCAAAATCCAAATGGTTTAAAGATCCTGATATCAGACCTGATACCATAAGGTATATAGAACAACACGTTGGTAAAACACTCCATGACATTGAAACTAAAGGCGTCTTTAAGGAGGAAACTGCACTTTCCAAACAAGTGGAAGCAGAAATCAACAAATGGGAATATATTAAGCTGAGAAACTTCTGCACATCAAAAGAAATAGTGCCCAGGATACAAGAGACACCCACCAAGTGGGAGAAGCTATTCACCCAACACCCATCAGATAAGGGGCCAATATCCAAAATATACAGGGCACTGACAGAACTTTACAAGAATAAAACATCTAATCCCATCAAAAAATGGGGGGAAGAAATGAACAGACACCTTGACAAAGAAGAAATACAAATGACCAAAGGCACATGAAAAAATGCTCCTCGTCACTAATCATCAGAGAGATACAAATCAAAACAATGATGAGATACCACATCACATCACAGAGATTGGCATACATCACAAAGAATGAGAACAATCAGTGCTGGCGGGGATATGGAGAGAAAGGAACTCTTATCCACTGCTGGTGGGAATGCCATCTAGTCCAACCTCTATGGAAAGCAATATGGAGATTCCTCCAAAATCTGGAAATTGAGCTCCCATTCGACCCAGCTATTCCACTCCTAGGGATATACCCTTAGAACACAAGTATACAATACAAAAACCCCTTCATCACACTTATATTTATTGCAGCACTATTCACAATAGCCAGGCTTTGGAAACAACCAAGATGTCCTTCAACAAATGAATGGCTAAAAGAAACTGTGGTACATATACACAATGGAATATTATGCAGCCATCAAGAGATGAAGTCATGAAATTTTCCTATTCATGGATGTACATGGAATCTATCATGCTGAGTGAAATAAGTCAGAGGGAGAGTGAGATGCAGAATAGTCTCACTCATCTATAGGTTTTAAGAAAAATAAAGGTCATTTTTGCAACAAACCTCAGAGACTATGAAAGGAGGACTGGAACCACCAGCTCACTTCATTAAAATCATCACAAAGAGTTGTGAGTGCAGTTATAGAAATAACTACACAGAGAACTACCATAATCGGGTGAATGAATGAGGGAACTGGAAAGTCTGTCTGGAGTACAGGTGGGAGTGGGGTGGGATGGAGGGAGATTGGGACATTGGTGGTGGAAATGTTGCACTGGTGAAGGGGGTGTTCTTTATATGACTGAAGCCTAATCACAATCATATATGTAATCAAGATGCTTAAATAAAGAAAAAAATATCATTAATTTTCGTGTGTTAATTTTATAGCCTGCCACATTGCTATAAGCATTTATTGTTTCTAAAAACTTTTTGATAGAGCCTTTGGGTTTTCTAAGTAGAGTATCATGTCATCTGCAAACAGTGAGAGCTTGACTTCTTTTCTTATCTGGATTCCATTGATTTTTTTTGGCCTAATCTTTATAGCAAGTACTTCCAGTTCTATGTTGAATAGGAGTGGTGAGAAGGGGCAACCTTGTCTTGTACCAGAATTTAAAGGGAACACTTTTAGTTTTTCTCCATTGAGGATATTTGCCATTAACTTGTGGTAAAAGGCCTTTCTTTGATTGAGAAAGGTATCTTTCATTCCATCTTGCTGAGAGTTTTTTTTTTATCAAGGATGAGTTTTGGATCTTATCAAATGCTTTATCTACATCTATTGATATGATTACGTGACTTATATTTTTCTTGTTGTTAATGTTGTGTATTATGTTGATGGGTTTGCAAATGTTAAGCCATCCTTGCATTCCTGGGATGAAACTTACTTGATCATAGTGAATGATCTTCTTGATAAGGCATTGAATTCTATTTGCCAGAATTTTATTTAAAGTCTTTGCATCTGTATTTACCAGGGATATTATTCTGTAATTTTTGGCAGTATCTCTGTCTAGTTTTGGTATAAAGGTGATATTGGCTTCATTGAAGTTGTTTGGTAATGTTCCCATATTTTAAATTTCATGAAAGAGCATAGTAGTAGTTCCTCTTGAAAGTTTAAAAGAATTCATTAGTGAATCCATCCCCTGGGCTTTTCTTTTGGGGGAGACATTTGATTACCTTTTTAATTTCCTTAATAGGGATGGGAGTGTTTAGATAAGATACATTCTCCTTGTTCAACTGTGTAAGATTATAAGAGTTCAAAAATTTATCTATTTCTTTCAGGTTCTCATGTTTTGTGGCATAAAGTTTCTCAAAGTAGTCTCTTATTACACTTTGAGTCTCTGCAGTATCTGTAGTGATCTCCCTCTTTTCATTTCTAATATGTTTTATCTAGTTTCTTTCTCTTTCTTTGTGAGTTTTGTCAATGGTCTATTAATCTTTTTTATTCTTTTTTCAAAGAACCAACTTCTGCTTTCATTGATCTTTCGGATTGTTTTTTGGGTTTCCACTTCATTGATTTCTGCTCTAAGCTTTGTTATTCCTTCTGTCTCCCTATTTTTGATTCTTTTTGTTGATCATTTTCTAATTCTATAAGCTGTATCATTGAGGTATTCAGGTATGCCCCTTCTTCCTTCCTGATGTGTGCTTGCAAAGCCATAAATTTTCCTCTCAGTACCTCTTGCTATGTCCCATAGATTCTGATAGTTTGTATCTTCATTTTCATTTGTTTCCAGGAAAGTTTTGATTTCATTTTTGATTTTATCTCAGACTCACTGGTTTTTCAGTAGCAGACTATTTAATTTCCAGTTGTTAAAGTTTTTGTTCTCTGAGCCTTTGTAGTTCACATCTAATTTCAGAGCTTTATAGTCTGCAAAGCTAGCCTGCAAAATTTCTATCCTCTTAATTTTTTTGAGTTTTATGTACCATCATGTGGTCTATTCTGGAGAATGAGCCCTGTGCACTGGAGAAGAATGTGTATACAGGTATTTGAGGATGGAGTGTCCTATATATATATATCTACTAGGTCACTTTCTTCTATTTCTCTTCTTTTTTTTTGTTTTGTCCCCAATTTCCAATACAGACAAGGCAAGGGTCTGGGTTGAGGTGTATATAGGGTGCGTTTACTGTACCTCCTCTTTCTATACAGTCCGTGTGCAGAACACAGCCATTTCTCTTCTTAGGTATAATATGTTTTTGTTAGTTTCTGTCTGGTTGACCTATCAATTGTTGACATCGCCTTTCTAAGGTCTCTCACAATTATTGTGTTATTACTGATGTCCTCTTTCAAATTTGTCAATAGTGTATTAGATATCTTGCTGGTCTCTCATTAAGTGCGTATATATTTAGTATTGCGATTTCTTCCTGTTGTACATATCTCTTGGTTAGTATGTAGTGTTCATCTTTGTCCCATACAACATTTTTGAGTCTAAAGTTTGAGTTGTCTGATATTAATATGGCCACCCTGGCTTTTTTATGGGTTTTTTTTTTTTGCTTGCATGATTTTCCTCCAGCCTTTGATTTTGAGTCTATATTTGTTCTGACTATTCAGGTGTGTTTCTTGTAAGTAGCAGAAGGTTGTCTTCATCTTTTTGAACCATTTCACCACTCTGTGTCTCTAATGGGTCCTTTAGTCCATTGACACTGAGAGAGATAATTGTCATGTGAGTTAATGCCATATTTATTTATAAGATTGGTGTGTCTATTGGACTATCTTGTCTTAAAGTAGGTCTTTTAGATTCTCTTTTACGGCTGGTTTTCTATCTGTAAAGTTTCTGAAGCTTTGTATTTTTCCTTCAAACCTGAATGTGAGTTGGGCTGGGAATGGTATTTTAGGGGAAGCCTCCATTTCATTCAGTCTGGTCACAATATTCCACCACTGTCTTCTGACCTTGAGATTTTCTTGTGACATGTCGTAAGTCTTAAGGATGCTCATTTAAATGTAATTTCCCTTTTGTATCTTGCTGCTTTTAGTATTTTATCCCTATCTATGGAATTTGTCATTGACTAGGATGTGTCTTGGGGTGTTTTTCTTTGGGTCTCTTTTAGTTTATACTCTTCTGGCATGCAGCATTTGTTTGCATGCAGTCATTATCTCTGGGAATTACTCTGTAATGATGTTCTTGATTGTTAATTCTTCTGGAGCTTTCTCCTCCTGTGTTTCTGGGACTCCAATAATTGTTATGTTGTTTCTTGAACATTTCTATTTTCATCTGTTTAAATTCTTTGGGCATTTTTCCCATTGTCTGTTCATTTTCTTTGAGATTCTTTTCCAATCTTTTCTAATGTATGGAGTTATAATGCCTCTCCTCTTCCAGCTGACTAATTCTGTCCTCAGCTGCTGTTAGTCTACTGAAGAGGCTTTCCATAGAGTTTTTATTAACTTTGTGGCATTTGTCAGTCCCATTATTTCAGTTTGGAGTTTTCTGATTTCCATGTTTCTGGTCTGTTCAGATTGATCTATGCTACCCTCGTGTTCCAAGATCATCCTCCATTTCTCCACTTTAAACTCCTTTCCAAGAGGTCAATCAGGTGGTTGGCAGCTTTTGGCTCATCAGAGCTGCCATCCACATACTCCATGCATGCAGTTGTCCTTCATTGTTTCCTCATTGTCACCCTTTAACTGTGATTCTGTGTATTGTGATGAGTTTCGTATTATATAAGAAGTATGCTGCTGCAGAGCGAAGAGGAGCAGCTGCTCTCTTATTTTGTTTTCCCTTTGTTCTTCTTGGATTGACACTGGATCAGGAAGTAGCTCCAGGTGTGGCCCTCAAAAGAGTATGCAGTAGTCAAGGTCAGGTAGGGGCTAAAAAGTTGTTGTGGGTTGATCCACTCCTACCTGCAGTCAAGAATTCGGAGATCTCAGTTCCCTGTGTTCTTCAAGAAGTAGCTCCAAGTGTGGCCCTCAAAAGAGTCTTTAGTAGACAAGGGCAGGTAGGCGTCAAAAAGTTGTTGTGGGTTGATTCACTCCTAACTGCAGTCAGAATCTGGAGTACTCAGTTGCCTGTGTTTGATATTTCATTTTGTGTTGTTGTGGTGTTTCTCTTCCTTTTCCCCTTTCTTCTCTCAAACTGATGTTGAGAGCCTCTAGAAGGACTCCGCCCATTATAGGTTTATTTGATTTTTACTCCATGTTATTTCTTTACTTTTCTTCAAACAGAACCACATAACATGAACCATCTAGTTCCATCTCTCAATTTGAGGGGGAAACAATGGCGGGCACCAAGACCAACTGTTGTATGATCACTAAGTAGTAAGCTAGACACAGAGGGCAGCACTTACACTAGTAGCCCAAGGGTAAGGATAGGAGATATGAAATGCAAGCTGGGAATGAGAGGGAGGACAGTTTTGGTGATGGGAATTCCCCTGATTCAATGTTAATATGTACCTAAATATTACTGTGAAAGATATGTAATCCACTTTGGTCAAAATAAAAATTATTATAAAAGTGAACACCCCCTTCACTAGTGTGACATTCTCATCACCAATGTTTCAAATCTCCCACCTCCCTACCCCCCTGCCTATATTTGAGACAGACTTTCTACTTCCCTCATTTATTTACATAGTTATACTAGTTGTCAGTGTAGTTATTTCTCTAACTGCACTCACCACTCTTTGTGGTGAGCTTCCTATTTTGAGCTGGACCTTCCATCCCTCATCTCTCTTGTCTCGGAGAATTATTACAAAAATGTTTTTTATTCTTCTTAAAACCCTTTTATGAGTAACACATTTTGTGTCTATCTTTCTCTCTGACCAATTTCACTCAGCATAATAGATTCCATGTACATCCATGTATAGGAAAATTTCATGACTTAACCTCTCCTGATGGCTGCATAATATTCCATTGTTTATATATGCCACATTTTCTTTAGCTATTCACCTGTTGAAGGGCTTCTTGGCTGGAAAACCAAAATCTTAATAGAGAAAACCCTTCTGAGTTCATATGTTTATTGAAGCACTATTTATAATAGCCAGAGTCTAGAAACAACCAAGTGCCCCAAAACAGATGATTATCTAAAGAAACAGTGATACATCTATACAATAAAATACCATGCACAGTTAGTTTATCTAAAAAGAGGTGGCATTTAGAGCAACTTTGGCTTTAAGTAATTTAAGAACTATTTGTATTTCTATCCTGTATACTATGTTCTATAATTCTCTGTGATCTCATAACTAGCTAGTTTTATATATATAATATTTCTGTGCTTCTAATGCGCACAGACTTGAATCCAGCTACTTATATTTGGCTGTAATATTCTGCTGCTTATGAAATTTGAGACTTCGGGCAATATGACTTCCTGTTTCAAATTTTCTCATTGTAAAAAAAATAAATCATGAGCACTTGGGAAGTGAATTGCATGCGTATAATAGAGTATCAAAGTTGGACTTCCATATTTCTTGACTTCTGGTATTTACAGAAAGTATTCTGGTATTTATAGAAAGTTCTGGAATTTATCTGTCATGCTGTCAAAATATGTGAATAGGTTCATGTCATGACACAAAACTCTAGCTAATAGTTATGCGGAAAAGTCTAGCCTTTAGTCAAGCCTGCAAGTGACTCTATCCAGTGCTTTACAATAATCTCCTAAATACCCTCAAGCCAGAACCACCCAACAAATTTCATCCCAGATTCTTGTACATCAAAAATTGCTAAGCATATTATGGTTGCATGTGCAAAACCCAGGAATGCTGAAGATTCCCAGAAAAATTCCTAGAGATGCCTGGAGGGGCATGTAGTACTAGAGGGAGAGGAAGAAACTCATTGCTTTGCAGTTTGAGGGCATGTGCTATATAAACTGAGCCATATTTCTTGCTCCTCTGGTATTAATTTATAAACACTGATAAATTTCTGATAATTTGTCACCTAAAAAATAAAAATTAAAACTAAAATTTCTATTTCTCAGATCAATATGTGCAAAACAGCTAAATTGTATATTTCTTCGGTAACAGAAACTGGATTTTCAGTGAAGACCATACATTTACATACACATATCTTAATTATATTTCTGTATTTTGAAATATATAACTATAAACAAATATTTCTTTAATCTTAACTTACAGAAATAAATTTTTTTTGTTTTTTGTTTTTTTGTTTATTTTTTCTTTCTGTTTTTTCTTCTTTTTTTCCTACTGTATTTTCTTTTTTTTCACATTTTTTTTATTTTAACACCTTGATTACATACATAGTTGTGTTTGGGTTTCAGTCATGTATAGAATACCACCCATCACCAGTGCAAGGTTCCCATCACCATTGTCCCAAATCTCCCTCCTCCACAACCACCCCCCGCCTGTACTCTGGACAGGCTCTCCATTTCCCTCATAGGTTCTCATTTTTAGGACAGTTCAAAATGCAGTTATTACTCTAACTAAGCTCACCACTTTTTGTGGTGAGCTTCCTGGGGTGAGCTGAAACTTCCAGCTCCTTTCTCTTTTGTGTCTGAAAATTATTATTATTGCAGGAATGTCTTTCATTCTCCTTAAAACCCATAGATGAGTGATACCATTCTGCGTTTTTCTCTCTCTCTCTGACTTATTTCACTCAGCATGATAGATTCCATGTACATCCATGTGTAGGAAAATGTCATGACTTCATCTCTCCTGACAGCTGCATAATATTCCATTGTGTATATGTACCACAGT
>PVKC010002774.1:0-41844 GCA_004027635.1 Crocidura indochinensis
TTTTTTATTTTTATTCATTTATTTTTTTAATTTTTATTTTGATCATAGTGGCTTACATATATTTCACAGTAGTATTATAGGTACATATTAACATTGAATCAGGGGAATACCCACCACCAAATTTGTCCTCCCCACTTCCCCTTTCCCTTTCTGCAACCCATATCCACCACCATAACCCCCTAAGCTGCTAGAGTAGATAGTCCCCTCTTTGTCTAACTTACTATCAGTGATCATACAACTGTTTGGTCCTGATGCCCTCCCTTGTTTCTCCCTCTATTTGAGAGACTAATCTAGATAAATCGAGTCATGTGGTTTTGTTTGAGGGAAAGAAAAGCAATAGAATGGGGTAAAAATAAGTAATAAAACTTAAAAAAATAATTAAAATATGCTGAAAATGGACGGAGTTCTTTTAGTGGCTATCAACCTCAGTTTGAGAGAGGACATGAAAAAGGTAATTGAAACACCATAACAATACAAAAATAAATGTCAAATTAAATATTCAGTGAGCCCTACAGCAATAAAGAGAAGTACCACACAATAGTCTTGGTTCTAAATTCAAATCATGCTGGAGTACAAAAAGAAAAAGATAAGATAAAATGATATAAAATAAAAGTGAGACATCAACTTCAATATCTACACCAAAATAAGGATGTAAAAAAAACAATCAATCAATAAATATATATGTGGAAAAATGATTATTTTGTGCTTTTTTTCCCTTTTTTTTTTCTTTTTCCCCCTGCATAGGTATAGTAACTATTACAGATATTATAGAGGGAATTGCCTTGGCCTTGGAGATACAGAGTTTCTCCATCCCTGAAGTAGACTGTTATGGGATTAACTATAGACTCCTTGCATGATCATTTACTCTCCCCTCGGTGCTTTCATGGTGTATGTTTCTGCTGTTGCTGGTTTCTTTATGATATAATGTGTAGTCACGCTTTGTGTTGTTTCCCTTTCCTTTGTATTGGGCTCTACTTCTCAGTATATGGTGATTATTACTGTGTTTGAGGTTTCTATCCAGTTACACCCTGTTATTTAATCGTGGGGTTTTGGTTATATATCTGGTGCCTATTCTAGGTACTTCAGAATAGTGATATCACCTTGTGTTTATCTTTCGTCTTCTGGCATGCTTCGTTTAACATAATATGTTCTAGGTTCATCCAAGTTGTTGCAAAATCTGTGATTATATCATATCTGACTGCAGTGTAGTGTTCCATTGTGTATAGATACCACATCTTAATGATACACTCATCTGTTGTTGGACATCGAGATTGGTTCCAAGGCTTGGCTATTATACTGAGTGCTGCAATAAATAGTGGGGTGCACACATACTTTTGGATGAATGTCCTTCTGACTTGGGGGTCGATACCTAGGAGAGCAATTGCTGGATCAAATGGCAGCCCAATTCTGAATTCCTTGAGCACTCTCCAGACTGTTCTCCATAGGGGTTGGACTCTCATCAGCAGTGGATGAGAATGCCTTTCATACTACAACCCCGCCAACAGAGATTGTTCCCATTATTTTTGATGCGAGCCATCCTCACTGGAGTACGGTGGTACCTCATTGTTGTCTTGATTTGGATTTCCATAATGATGAGTGAAGGTGAGCATGTTTTCATGTGTTTGTTGGCCATCCTTCGGTCTTCCTCAGAGAAGTTTCTATTCATTTCATATCCCCATTTTTATGGCTTTATTTGGTTTTGGGGGCTCAGCTTTCTGAGTTCTTTGTATATTCTAGATATCAGCCCTTTATCTGAAATGTTGAGTGCAAAGATTTTTTCCCATTCAGTTAACTGTCTTCTTGTGTTAAGTAGGGTTTCTTTTGCCATGCAGAGGCTTTTTAGTTTGATGTAGTCCCATTTGTTTATGTTTGATGCTAAAGTTCTTGCTATTGGTGCTCTATCCTCGAAGACGTTTTTGATATATATGTCTTAGAGTGTTCTGCCTATTTTATTCTCAATAAACGTTATAGATTCAGATCTGATTTCAAGGTCTTTGATCCACTTTGAGTTGACTTTTGTATACGGAGTGAGGTGTGGGTCAATTTTCAATTTCTTACATGTGGTTTTCCAGTTGTAAAAACATAATTTGTTGAAGAGACTTTCTTTGTTCCATTTCAAGTTATTGGCACTTTTGTCAAATATTAGTTAGCTGTATATCTGGGGGCTTATGTCTGTGAATGCTGTTCTGACCCATTGGTCTGAGGTCCTGTCTTTGTTCCAGTCTTTGTTCTGTTTTGATCACTGTGGCTTTGTAGTATACTTTCAGGTTAGGTAAAGAGATGCCATCCATCTTCTTGTTCTTCAATATGTGTTTGACTATCCTGGGTCTTTTGTGGTTCCAGATAAATTTTGTGACTGATTGCTCTAATTCTTTAAAGAATGATATCTGAATTTGGATAGGGATTGTATTAAATCTATATAGTAGTTTGGTTAGGATAGTCATTTTGATTATGTTAATTTTACCTACCCATGAGCATGGGATGTTCTTCTATTTCCTTAGATCCTCTTCAATTTCTTTCTGAAGTGTTTTGAAGTTTCACTTGTATAGGTCCTTCACTTCCCTTGTAAGTTTGATTCCTAGGCACATAATATTTTTATACTATTTTAAATGAATTGTATTTTTAATTTCTCTCTCTTCAACTTCATTATTTTTATAGAGAAACGCTACTGTATTTTGTGTTGACTTTGTAGCCAGCCAGATTGCTGTATTGATTGATTGTTTGTATGAGTTTTACTGTGGATTCTTTAGGGTTTTTGATGTATATCATCAAGCCGTCTGCAAAAAGAGATAGTTTGAGTTCCTCTTTCCCAATTTGGATTCCTTTGATTCCCTTCTCTTGCCGGATTGCTATTGCTAAAACTTCTAAGATTATACTGAATAAGTGTGGAAAGAGTGGACAGCCTTGCCTACTTCCTCACCTTAATGGAAATGCTTCTAGTTTTTCATCATTAAGGATAATGTTGGCTGTGGGCTTTTCATACATAGCTGTAACTATTTTGAGGAAGGTTCCTTCTAACCCCATTTTACTGAGTGACTTCAACATGAAAAGGTGTTGGATTTTTTCAAATGCCTTCTCTGCATAAACTGATACGATCATGTGGCTTTTATCTTTCTTGTTGTTTATGTGATGTATGATGTTGATTGATTTGCATATGTTGAACCAACCTTGCAATCCTGGTATAAAACCCACTTGGTCATGGTGTATGATCTTTTTGATGAAGTTCTAGATTCGGTTTGCTAAGATTTTGTTGAGTATCATTGCATCTATGCTCATTAGTGAGACTGGTCTGTAGTTTTCTTTCTTGGTGGTGTCTTTGCCATCTTTGGGAATGAGTATAATATTAGCCTTATAAAAATAATTTGGGAGGATTCCTGTTTTTTCGATGATTTGGAAGAGCCTGTGGAAAAGTGGTAGTAAGTCTTCTCTGAATGTTTGATAGAATTCACATGTAAATCCATCTTGGCCTGAACTTTTATTCTTAGGGGGAGTTTCTTAATTACATCTTCAATTTCCTCTGAAGTGATTGATCTGTTTAAGCTATCTAGGTCTTCCTTTTCCAGTCTCGGAAGATGGTATTTTTCCAAGAATTTGTCAATTTCTACTGGGTTCTCCAGCCTAACTGAGTATAGTTGTTCATAATATGATCTCATGATATGTTGTATTTCTTGGGGTTCTGTTATAATCTTTCCCCTTTCATTTGTGATCCTACTGATTTGGGTGTTTTCCCTCTTTTTTTATTTTTGATGAGTTTTGCCAGTGATTTGTCTATCTTGTTTATTTATTCAAAAAACCAACTACTGGTCCCATTGATTTTTTGTATTGTTTTCTTAGTTTCTATGTTGTTTATTACTTCTCTGGTTTTTATTATTTCTTGCCTTCTAGTTGTGGTTGGATTTCTTTGCTGCTGTTGTTCCAATTCCTTGAGATGATCCTTTAAACTGTTGATTTTGTCATTTTCCTCTTTCTTGATATAGGCCTGTGTTGCTATGAGTTTCCCCCTAATTACTGCTTTTGCTGTGTCCCACAAATTTTGACAAGCTGTCTCTTCGTTATCATTTGTCTCAAGGAATCTTTTTGTTTCTTCCTTGACTTGCTCTTTGATCCCACTGTTATTGATCAGCATATTGTTTAATCTCCAGTTCCTAGTTTTTTTTCCATTGCTTCTTCTTGCAGTCAATTTTGACCTCTGTTACATAGTGATCTGATAGGGTGCTTCTAATGATTCTTACACTTGTAGTCTTATATAGGTTAGATTTGTATCCTAAGACATGATCTATTCTGGAAAATGTTCCATAGGCCTTGAGAAGAATGTGTATTCTGCTTTCCGTGGGTTGAAGGCCCTTTATAAGTCTATTAGTCCTAGATTTTCTAATTTTTCATTTAGGGCTCTTATTTCTTTGCTATTTTTCTGTTTTGTAAATCTGCCCAGTGGTGACAGTGGAGTATTGAGATCTCCTACTATTATCACAATTCCCTTAATGTGTTTCTCTGGGCTAATGAGCAACTGCCTCACATATTTTGCTGACTCTACATTAGGTTCATAAATATTGATTAGGGTTAGTACCTCTTGATCTAGTGTTCCCCTGATTAGTATGTAATGACCCTCTTTGTCTCTGATCACTTTCTTGAAGTTGACTGGAATTTGGTTTGATATAAGAATGGCTGTCCCTGCTCCTTTTTGTTTTCCATTGGCCTGAAAGATTGATTTCCATCCTTTTATTCAAAGCCTCTCCCTGTCCTATACTTGTAGGTGTGTTTCTTGCAGGCAGCAGAAGTTCGGTTTATGTTTTCTAATCCAGTTCTCTACTACATGTCTTTTAATGGGAGATTTTAGTCCATTAACAATTAGGGAGATTATTGACAGAGAGATCTGTTTTGCAGTTATGTTGTGTAGGGTCTTTGTTGTTACATTTAGAATTGTTTTTTTTTTTTGCACAAATAATGCAAGATCATTTAGTTTTTGTTTGAGAATGATTTTAGGCTACCATCCCATATGAATGATAGTTTTGCTGAGTAATTTCCTGGAAATTTCTTTCATTCAGTTGTTTAAATATTTCATTCCACTGTCTTCTAGCTTGAATTGTTTCAAATGGGAGATCTAGCTTGATTCTATGTCCCTTCTTTAGTACTTGAGGGGTTTTTTTAATCCCTTATTGCTTTAAGGAGTTAATCTTTCTTTTTTTTTTGCCATTTGGATTACTATATGTCTTGGTTTTGGTTTATTAGGGTCTATTTTATTGGGGACTCTTTTCACTTCCTGGATTTGCAGGGTGTCCTTTTTCCAAAGGGTGGGGAAGTTTTCTGCTATTATTTCCCTAACTATTTGCTCTTCCCCTTTCCCTGTTTCCTCCCCTTCTGGTATACCTACAATTCTTAGATTATTTATTTTGTCTTATTTCATTAAATACTGGACTTTTCCTTCCAGTACCTTGCCTCTTATTTCTTTTAGGTTTCCTGGTCATTTTTGGTTTGCAGTTTTCTTTCGAGTACTTCTATGTGCTTCTCCAACTCTGTGATTCTGTTCCTATAGCTTTAACTGTGTCTTTGAATTCCTTTAATTCCTTTTGTATGGAGTCTCTCGTGTTTTGTATCAGATCTTCTTTAATTTGGCTAATTTGTTCCTTCATGGATTTCTTGTACTTGGTAGCTAGCGATTCTCCCATATCCTTTAACATGGCTTGCATTTTCTTTTTGTGACTGCTTTTAAATCTTCATCTTTTGGATCTCTGCATTTTGGTGGACTTGGGAACTTACTAGGGCTTCTCTCAGTATCTCCAGCTGTCAGGGTCCCATCAGTCTACACATGTTTTTTGTTTGTTTGTTTTTTAACATTTATTAGTGTGACTTGGAGAGCAGTGCCTTCCGATTTGGGCCTGCTTTTGCTCCCTTTGGTGTGGGGCTGGGTCCCTTCTCTGGATTGCAGCTCTGGGTGGGACTGTTGGATGAGCTGGCTGAGGTTTGACCTCTATAGTGCCCTCTTGCAGAGCCTGATTAATTGCTGCTGCTTCTTGTTGCCAGCCAGTGCAGTACACTCCTGGCCACAATGATGGAGGTGGCTGTTGAATCTGGCTCCCTTGTCCTCCTCCCCTATGTGGAAGTCAGCAGAGCTCCGCCCCCTCCAGGCCTCTGTGGAAGCCCCTCTCGTCTGTAGTTCCCATCCTGTCCCAGGGTCACCGAGACCAGTGGGGCAGGGGCGAAGACAGAGGAAGGTCCCCTACTGTCTGCCAGCCCCAGAAGACTCAGGGACTCGATTGAGGGAGGGGCAGAGGTGAGGGAAGGTTCCCTACCCTCTGCAGTGGCCAGAAGCCTTGGAGAAGCTATCAGGGGAGAGGCAGAGACGGGGGAGAGTCCCCTATCGTCAGAAGACACCGAAAGCCTCAGGGACATGATGGGGGTGGGGAGGAGGAGGGGGAAGGTCCCCTACCGCCTGCACATGCCGAAAGCCTCAGGGACAGGATCAGAAGAGAAGCGGAGATGGGGGAAGGTCCCCTACCATCAGCAGAAAAAATAACTGATATTAAAGAAATGTGTAGACGATCATTATCACTACTAATTATCTTCATTTAATTTACCAATCTTGTGTATGCATATAAGTTTTTATATGTTCTCATCTATTCATTGGAAAACTAGATAATAAGCTGATTGTTTCCAGAATAATCTTATATAAGTAATTTCTTAGTATCCACAAAATTAAAGAAGAAATATAGAAATCATCACAAGAAACTTTGGTATCGAACATGGCTAAATATGATCTGATGAATTTTTGTCTGGATCCTAAAGGTGAAAATAACAGAAAGTCCTATTAAGAAGATGTGAATAAAGATGTGCTCTATGAGCAATAAGAGGGTAAAATACATTTAATTAGTAAGGAAAATGTAACATATTGGCGCAGAGTGGTGGCACAGCAGTAAGGTGTCTGCCTTGCCAGCGCTAGCCTAGGACAGACCTAGGACCGAGGACCTAAGAGAAACCCCTGAGCTTCACTGGGTGTGGCCAAAAAATTACAAACAAACAAACAAACAAAAGTAACATTAATACAGATGTCAAAATAGGGGTAAAGAGTGCTGGCTTTATAAGCATATTGTGCTCCATCTTGTAAATTTCTTTGTAAATTCAAACGTATAGTTTTTTTTAGCTAGATTCAGTGGACTGTCATGTCATACTTTCTACAATGTCATTGTCAGGGGAGGCACAACCAGTGACGTTCAGGCTGGCTATATGCTTAGAAATTGCTCCTGGCTTAGGGGACCATATGGAATGCCAGGGGATCTAATCATGGTTTGTCCGAGGCTAGCACTGCAAGTCAGATTCCTCACTGCTTGTACCACTGCTCCAGCCCTTACAATGTCATCTTTAGCCATAATGCCATACTAAAATCTTGCTGTTTTTATTATTATTATTTAAGAAGGCATTGCTTAATAAGACATGTTCAGAGAAGCTATTCTACTCAGTATTTTATTCAATAATATAGCTATTTTTATAATATGGGAAAATTAAGAAAGGCAAATTTGTCTTTGTATTCAAAACTATTTGAGTCTTCTATAAGATTATTTAGTATGCTATTTGATATAATTTACTAAGTGCAACTTGGCTGCCCAGAATAATTTTATTTATTCATTGTGATTTCTAAAGATATGAAGCCATAAAGTGAACAATTTACACTAATTATTAAAAGTTATTCCCATTAACTGCATCAACTGTAAATTGAATTTAACTAAGCAAAATAAAGGTGAGATCAAAGCCAAACCATTAATAATAAATTTACTAAACCTTCAGTGTTGCTGTGAACCTTAAAGCAATTAAGTTATACAATTACTCAAATACACCATGGTTGTAAATATCCCATGACCTATGATTCCACAAAGAAATGTTAATGAATTACACTTGAAAATTCACATTTTTGATATTAAAATTAATTTCCAGAAATATCTCATGATTTTAATATAATGAACAAAATAGCATATATTTTAAACTGTATGTTTTTATTTTATATCTTTTTATAACTATACATTATCACATTAAAATGTATCAACCAATTCATATATTTCTTATTTATTTATATATTTAGATTTTTTTAGCCACACCCAGTGGTGCTCATGATTACTCCTGACTCTGTGCTCAGGGGACCATATGGGATGCTAGAGATAGAACCCACATCTGTCCTGGGTCAGCCAAGGGCAAGACAGATGCCATATCGCTGTGCTACCACTTTGACCCCTGTCTTTATTTCTGATGTGAATATTTAATTGCTAGTAATTTTGCACATTATGTGTGTTATTTTTTGTTAATAACTATAGACTCTCCAAGTCATCATATTATGGGAAGTTTGTACTCTCTTGCCAATGTCTTCTATTTCTCTACCGTCTTCTCTTGTGCCATGTTTGTTTTCTTTTTACCCTGAATTTTCTCTGTCCCGTGTCACTAATTTCTTAAATTACTGTACTGTAATGCAAAACATCCTCCACTATAAAATCTTTTCATGTATACTAGGTCAAATAAATTTTATAGGTACAATTAAACAAACATCTATCATTCTAACTGCTGCAATGAGAATATGAAAACCTCCAATATAAAAATAGTAACAGTGTTGAGATCATCATCTATTTAACTATGATTAAAAATCAGCATAGATTTGTGGAGTTTGAGGGCAACATACAGATGCAAAATAGAGGCATAAATAGATAAATATGCATGTAGCTAACAATATTGTGAATTTATAAATCAATCATAGGAAGTTAAACTGTCTTTAAGATGACTTACATGTTTTTCTCATCTGACATACAGAAAATATTTAAAAGACACTCACGCTATAAAGAGTTATAATATTCACAATTTTCTTCAGAGTTATTGGTGTGTGTGCGCTTATAATCAGATCTGAACATAAGGACTTTAACAATATCATTTGAGAATAGTTTTACTGCATGATTCCTGGTGCTTTTTATGCATATGCATTAATATACTTTTTTAACAACTAAATCCCTAATCCCAAAAGTTTATGGTCTCTGCTAAATTTTTATTCACATTTAAATTTTAAGGATGAAATTATGTCAGTAATTCTTTTCACGTTTATATTATTCCATGGGCTAGTAAAAAATTCAAATTATTTAACAGTCTCAATGGTGATATCAGACTGTACATTTAAAACTACCATCATTTTATCTAATTATATTGCCACTTTTAATATAAAATCTGCCTGGTCTCCATATATTTTTATCTTTGTAATAATTACTATTATATATCATGTCATCTTTTTAAAACATATTCCTTAATGATTACTTAACTAGCATATTTCACTGATAGTTTATGTTTGTCTTTAGATATACTATGAACTTGTTCTTTTAGCTACCTCATTTCATAATAGTCTGCTGACATTTGCAATACAATAATTTCCATTTTTCACATACATATGTATAAAATTCATTTATATTTAAGTTAACACACTCATATATAATCTAATAATTACTTATTTAAACTTACTTAAAATCATACTTATTTTGAAACATAATCTATTTTAATATGTAATTAACACATTAAAACTCATCGACATTCTGCTGATATCAAATAAAAATTAAACATAATCAGTCATAAAAATCCACAACTAACATATATCACATTCATTAGTCAAAAACAGGCATCTTTGAAAGATCAGGCACAAGAAGGAAATGTCAACTTTGTTGTTATTGTTTATTTTTGGTCACACCCAACAGCACTAAGAAGTTACTTCTGGCATAAAAGATAACTTCTAGCAGGCAGAGGGGACCAGTTAGGATTCCAGTGATTGAACCTGGGATGGCTGCAAGCAAAGCAAAAACCCTATCTACTAGGCTAAGGCTCAGGCCCTGTTGATAGTTACTGTTGTTTTTGCCACAAAACTACCAACCGTTCATCAGGGCTTGCTCCTGGCTCAGTACTCAGGATCACTCCTGGCAGGCACTTGAAATCTTACCAAGTAACAAAATGAACCCTGGTTGCTGTCACAGATCAAACATCCTATAGTTAATCACTCCTGCTCTGGGATGTAAACCTTTACCACTGCAATTCAATGGAGTATTTAGAAGTTCTAGTCACTGGAATTAAGCAAGAAAGTTAAATAAAACTGTGACAAATCAGAATAGAAGAACAAATATCATTAGATATTTATTTATATATTATATTCATGCACACTTATAAAATTATATACTCCACCTGAAATAATTAATAAAAGTTATTTTAAAAATCCAATATAATAAAGTGTCAGCCTAAAACATGTACAAAACAAATGCTGCAATCTATGTACCAAAAGTTTAAAAGGAAAAAAATAAGGAAAACTATTATATTTATATATTTACCAAAAATAGTTAAGTAACTAAAAATAAACTTAATAAAGAGATTACAAGACATGAAATTATGCATAAAAATTAAGTGTAGTTAGTGGAATGCTTGACCCAAATAAAAGTCAGTTGAATGTTAGCACTAGGGAAAAAAATACAGTAATCATCTATTCAGCTCATCTTTCTCTCAGTCCACTAGCCTTCAGGCCAGAGACAAAGGTGAATAGCATGTAAAGAATCATAATAAAAAAGGTCAATAACCCTAGATAAGTTTTCTTTTCTTCATTCAACAGATAGCAACATAGTGATTCAATTATACTTTGGGAAAAAAAAAGGACACTAATCCCATTCACTGAGTTGCAATGAATTTTTCCACTTAGAGCCAACTAACATACTCAATGTACATCCATGGTCAACAATTTATGTGAGAACAAGAACTAATCTTTCTTAAAAACTATTATTTATTGAAATTTATTTTGAAGCTACAAATTATTGAGTCTTTATTTACTTTAAATAGCTACTGTACATATAAAAACAAATGTAATTGAAAAGAAAAAGAGACTCAGTTCCTAAGAAAAACTTTCATGAATTGAAAGAACACATGTCCTTTTTTTTTCTAATAATAAAGGAAAAGAACTTTATAGAGGAAATTTACTGAGAAAAAATAATCACTGCACAATCATTTTTCTAAAAATTGACACTTGGGAGTAATTTTCAAACAAAGCCAAACTAAGGTTTTCATTAGGAATGGAAAACAACTTTATTCCAAATTTGTATCTTTAATTTTTCATAAAATAATATTTTCAGATGTTTTTAAAACATTTTTCTGAAAAATTAGAATAACTTGCAAAAGATATGAGGAAATAACCTCTTCTCATGGATATGGGAAAATAACATTAAAATGTCGATTCTCTTCAAAGCATTGTATAGATTCAATGCAATTCCTATAGGAATAACCATGTTTTTTTTTTAAATTAAATACTCCTGAACTTCATATGGAACTGTTCCTTTTCCTTAATATCTAGCTAAAGTAAGTAATTTGGTAAAAAAGAAGATGGGAGGTAACAGTTCTCTAATTTCTAACTATATTATAAAGTATATTCGTTAGAATATGTCTTGAGAACTAAAGACTGATTCTCAGATTAGTGGAATAAAGTTTAATTTCCTAGATATACCTTCAGATATCTTATTAGTTAAGCATTGAAAAAGGAGCAAAAATAAATGAAGTGAAATCAGGGAACCTTCCTCAAAAAGTGGTGTTGGGAATACTAGTCAGCTACATGCCAAAAAGAAAAAAAGAAAAAGAAAGAAAGAAAGAAAGGAAAGAAGGAAGGAAGGAAGGAAGGAAGGAAGGAAGGAAGGAAGGAAGGAAGAAAAGAAAGATAATTCAGACCTCTGACATTATGCAAAAAAGTCATAAAATTAATTAAAAACCTTGATATCAAAAAAAACCCAAAAACCTCGATATCAGAACTAAATTCATAAGAGGAATAAAGGCAAATATGGCAACTCTTTGTGGTATTGAAACAAATATATCTTTTTCTTATTGTGGTCGAAGTGAATTAAAATTCTTTCAAAGTAATGAGGCACATAGTGACAATGAATGAGGGGCCTTAACACCACCAGTGTTGTCCTCCCTCCACCCCTGTTCACAGCGTGCATCCTTTATCTCCCTCCTTTACCCCTGTAATGCTAGTGCAACTGTCCCCCCTCCCTTGTACAGTTTGTTGTAGATTGTGTATCGATTCTGGTGTCGTTGACTTTGGATTTGGAATTCATATTTGATCAGTTTTTATTTCCACCAAATGAACATTCGACTGTCTGGTCTTGGTACCAAGGGGGGAGGGACAAAAAAAGAGAAAAACTAGGAGGAGTCCAGAGACTAGGTGTTATAAGTATCCTTTTAGAAGGGGGGGGGGAGAAAATGGTAGCAAAATAAAACAAAAACCAAAAACAATGAGGGAGTAACAGCAAAATTACAAAAATAATGAACAAAGAATAAACCAAAAACAAAACCATCAGCTACGTAAAAAAAAGAGAAAAATAAAAGCAACCCAGATCATTAACTTCTTTAAAAGGGGTTTAGGTTTCTTCTTCTTCTCCTCAGATGCAAAATATAAAAAACCATAATGGTGAAATAATTAATACCTAAAGACAATGGGAGAAAAAGAACATGAGAACTGGTGTTCTGTTGGAAGCTTGCCACTTGATAGAGCTGGAGATAGGACAGGAAGGAGGCTTTTAGCTGATGGAGAAAACTATTCAAAGTGAAGGAGGAACTAGAACTGAAATGTGGTAAAGAGTTATTTCATAAACTCTTATCTTTAATGGTATTGCAAGAACAGGAGTGGGGAGAGGACAACATTGGTGGTGGGAATGCCCTTCATTCACTGTCACTATGTACCGTAAATAATTCTGTGTAATGAACTTCAGTCACAATAAAAATTTAAATTAAAAAAAAATAATAAAAAAAAGAAAGAAGAGAAAGGAAGAATATATATAAATATATATTATATATATTATTATATATTTTACATATATGTAAATGAGACATCAACTTTAATAACCACTCCAAAACAAAGAAATCGACAAAAGCTAGATAGTAAAATAAAATAAATTTTAAAAAAAGAGAAAAAAAAAACTGTGTCTTTCATAGAAGCATATTGTTAAGTGGGAAGCAAATGGAAGTAGGGGGACATGGTCATTGGTGAAGAGAAATAAAAATTGTATGCTTGAAACCTATTCACTAATAGTTCATAGGTTCACAGTGACTAAAATTAAATAGTATAAAATCATTAGTAGTATTCATAAAATAGATAAAAGCAACTTCTTTAAATTTCATTTAAAAAACTGTTTATTGAGGGCCAGAGTGATAGAGCTGTGGCAGCATATTTGCATGCAGCTGACTCAGGAAGGACCTCTATTCCATATTCGGCGCCCCATATGTCCCCCAAGCCAGGATCGATTCCTGAGTGCATAGCCAGTAGTAACCCCTGAGCATCACTGGGTGTGGCCAAACCCACCTCCCAAAAGTAAACAGTTTATTGAATTTTACTTTACTTAGGTTTCTAGTAAAATTATTTAGGGCATGCAATAATTCCCTCACCATTATAAACTCATCATTTTTGCAACCATAAATAAAGATTTTGTATTATGTTAAATTAATAATAAAGGGAATTTCCAACTTTTGTAAATGTTATTAGTTTTGGGAGCCACCAATACTCAATGGGAAAATATAATTTGATTTAATCTAGGTTAAGACTACTTAAACCTTATTTATTTATTAGTTTGTTTGTTTTGGGGTCAAACCTTCCTTAGGGCCTATTCTTGGTTTTATGCTCAGGGATTTTCTTCTTGCATGCTCAAAAGACTTTATGAGATGCCAAAGATCATAGTTGGTTCAGACAAGTACGAAGTAAGCTGCTTAAATCTTTTTCCTAACATTAAAAAATGTTTATGCGGGGCCATCAAGGTGGTGCTAGAGGTAAGGTGTCTGCCTTGCAAGCGCTAGCCAAGAAGGACCACGGTTTGATCCCCCAGCGTCCCATATGGTCCCCCAAACCAGGGGCAATTTCTGAGCGCTTAGCCAGGAGTAACCCCTGAGCATCAAACGGGTATACATATCTATATGTAATATATGCAAAATAGATATACAAATCAATAATTTTATAATAATGTATGATAAATAAATCATTTCAAGTGCAGAGAGATAGTACTTCATATAAGATTCATTTCTTACTAGAACCCAGCCTGGGTTTCATACTCAGCACCACATATCAGAACTTACCTGTAAGTTACATCAGGACTGATACATGAATACAAATACAAAACCTGAAAAAAAATCCCTCAGTAGCACAGAGTGTAGCCCAAAAAAAAAGAAAAAAAAACACATTGTAAAGCAATATTTTTTAATTTATGAGACTTTAATAAACTAACTTATAGATATTGTTTGATTGTCTGATATTATTTTCAGATGACTTTGTGTAAAGTATAAACTTCATTATGTTGTTGGAAGTCCTAAATCTGTTGACAAGTTTAAGATTGTTGGGTTTTGTTTCTCCTTCTCTGAACTTCCATTACTCTTCAGAAACATTGAAGATAATAATGAGGAAATGATCTCACTACACGTTAAGTCTCTAGTAAGGAAGATATTTATTAAGCAACTTGAATTTCCAGATAATTTCCCCAACCTGTGTACTCTCCTCTTTAAAGAAATTTGGTGCGTTGTTAGCTCTCTATCTTCTCTTGACCTATTTTCTCATAATTTTTCCTGAGTTCTCTTAAATGCAAATGTTATTATATATCAGAAGCACAACTTTTTCTTTAATGACTTTCATGAAAATTCTTTGTATATTTTGGAGATACATATATAAAATATATACCCAAAATAATTACAATAATTGTAGTAGGTTAAATGTTTTTTCAATATTTATTGCTAAAGAAAAGCTGTAAACTAGCAACAATCACTTTAAAATTTTAAATAAAATGCAGAAAACCATAGCTTAACAGGTAATCAAGTTCTATAATAAAGGTTAAAATGCTTCAAAACTGGAGTTTCAGCTGTATCTGATGTCAGAGTATCAGCATAGACGTCATCATCACTGAATTCGCAGATATCATCATCACTGATGTTGGTCCCATACAAATCATAGAATATTGTGGGTTAAATAATCACTGGCAACCAGTTCAGTTCAGCTGCCTACCTCTTCAGCTCAGCCTCAACTTGTGGACTGAACTGAGCACCGCCCCCTCCAGCAGACAGTAGAAGATGACTGAAGACCACGTGTATTTGATTGAATACCATGTGTATTTGATTCCTTTGTGTGCACCCAATCAAATAACCTGTATGACCCGAATTTAAGCAGTGTGGGTTTTTCCATCACAAATTTTGTGCCAGTAAACTTGGCTTATACTCCAGTATATACGGTAATTGAAACACATTGCATTACGTTTATATTTTCTATAGCAAGGCATATGATCTTAAATACTTGTCTATTAGCTATTACAAGAGTCACAGTATGTGTTTTCTCTCAGAGCTACAAAGGCTCAAAGATAGATAAGAATCTACTGTGTTTGTTTTACAATTCTTTTCTATACAATTCTTTCCACGTTTACATGCCAACATCCATCAGTTCTTTTAGCTGATACTTCTCTATGAGCTTTCTCTTTTCTTTCTATTCTCTTTCACTAGTCTCCCCTTTGTACTTCCTATCCTTCTCCCAGATTCATTTTATCATCTTAGAATAATATTCAATCATTCAGGTCAAAGTAAAAAAAATTCTATTTCTTAGTTGATCCTGTATTGCATTTATTTTGTTTAATAAATTTTGATTAAAAATGATGAATGTATCTGTTTTTCTTATTAATGACTTTTATATTCCAATTGTGTGCTGTACAATAGATAACAAATGATAAATGAAATAAAGTTGTCCAGTATCTTGAATTTGGAGACTAATGGTCTGTCCAAATTCCTACTGTTTCAACATGAAATTAAGGCTTGAAGTTGTGTCACTCATCTAGTCACTCACTTTATAAAGAAAACCTTACATTTTCCCTTAATTTTTGTCCTTCTTGTTACTCTATTTGTAATTTACCTGGATATGACTGTCATTTTCTCTCTATAAATATAATATATGTTTATACATATTGTTTAATGCATTTCACCTTTGCTTCTATAGATTTTTACATGTATTGCTTCATTTTTCTTGATTTTCTCTCATCTATCAGTCTATCTATGATCTCAATTCTCAGCATTGAATATAGTGCCCAGATAGCACTTGAAGTAATTTCTGAATGTAAAACCAAGAGTAAACTCTGAGCATATTCAGGTGTGGCCCATCTTTCCCATACCCCCCAAAATAATAGCACATACCTTATTATTTTTGTATGATTATATTTCCTTGAGGAATAACAAAAAAACTCACAAAATAAGTGTCTACTTCATTTGTAATCACAAGTGATATCACTGGAAAATAAGTGTCTACTTCTATTTTGTGCTTAACACTCCAGTAGCCATTATAGCCCCACATTTCTTGGAATGAAATACTTCAAATGTTTAGAAGAAGTGTACATATAAATCTATGTGCACAAGGGAAAATTTTGGAATAATATAAATCAAGAATAAGTAGAATAGCACATTGGTAGGGCATCTGCCTTGCATGCAGCTGATTCAGGACAGACCTTGAATCATTTCTTATACTTCCTTATAATAGAATCATAGATTTATGATATATTTATAACAATTTGAGTTTGTATGAAGCCTACACATGAAGCAGGTAAATCCAAATTATGAAAGCATCTAAGAACCAATTTCATGGTAGTTTATATGAGATAGTGTTCCTTTTCTTCTATATAATATATCAGTTCTAGTGTCTAGGCATATTCAAGGGACAAAATCTTTCATTCCTGGAAGTTTTCCTCTGGGATTTGCATCCACATTTGTCAACAACACCTACAGTAAGAACTTCAATAGTTAAATAGAACCTTACATTTACTCAGTATCAACTAGTTTTTAGCATTATTAAGGGCAATTCCTACTTTTTTTTTATAAGTTTGAAAGGAATTAAAATATATTATCAAAGAAAAGAGAGTATTTCTGGGCTTATATTCTATTAAATGAAGACTTCACCGTAAATTGTTAATGCATATTTAATATAATAGCAACAATTAGTTTTAGATACTATTAAGGAAGTTTAAAACACTTTTTAACTAGGCAAATATGCTAAGGTCCCTGGGGCTAGACAATGTTATTAATAGTAGAGGGTTTGTTAGCTTTCTGGGAATTTCTTAAATTATAGGGAGTTAAAAATACAATTTCACTTTACTAATATCTCTGGGAAATAGGTCCATTCTACCTTTGTACTAATACATATCCAAATGATATTTTTAAAAATATATTTAAAAAATAAATCCTACCTTCAAATTGTCTTACTTGGACATTATTGAAAATAAATGGCTCATGGATCAATAAAACATCATTCTCTTTTTTCTTTATATGTACTAAAATTGTCTACTATATTTGTAACTAATTTTAGAAAAAATATTTTCAGCCTCTCTATAAATACCTGTTATTATTTCATCAGTCAGTTGGCTTGATAAAGTGTAATAGTTGGCTATGATTCTTGTCTATTTTATCCAATTTTCTGTTGCATTTCTTTTCAAGCTTAATTCTGAGAAGTTTTAATTGGTCCATTTTTAATCCTTTTTGGCATCACATAATTATTGGTGCGCCTTGTTAAAAAAAACAGATTCATTGTTAAATGTAAAATATTTTACTGTGCAACCTCTTGAGCACTTCAAATTGACCTTTCGTATTATATCTATGGAGTCAGCACTGCACAATATGACCTCATATAGCATTCTAATATTTTAAACGGATCTTCTCCACTCAATGTACCAGACAATCTCTCAGTTAAATCATGTACCTCCCTAAAGTTCCAGCTATCTTTATTGCAATGACCTTGAGGCTATATTCACTTCTGGCCAATTAAGTTGTAAATCAGAATTTATCACTAATAGCAGGACAATTATAGGCTGCAGTGAAATTGTTCAGCAAAGAGAGATATCTGTATACATTTAGGGTTTGTTTATTTGTCAGAGAAAAGAAAAATTTAGAAAAAATTCAGCCAGTTTTATTCCTTCTTCCTCTAAAAATAGGACAATCTGGGATATTTTATTTCATTCTATTTCTAATAGTAAAGGTCTCACAATGTATTACTTTTTGGAATATTGACTTAATAATAAATTTTATTAGTGATGAAAGGGACTTATAAGTACATAATCATATTTAAGTTAAATACAATGTGAAATTTATAATGTAAGACAGACCATTTTGGTAAGTAATGTTTAAAATTATTGTACCTGCATTAATTTATTGACAGAAAAATACACTCCTTTGATGAATAATTGTTATACTATTTGACAGTTGGTGCAAACAAGCTGTGTTGAAATTGGACATGAGATGTTCCAATTTATGTAAACTCTAGACAACACAGACACCAGAATGTCAATGCTATGCAAGGAGATCATAAATTGGAGTGAACAGAGGACTGTAGAGCAGTTATGGAAAAGAACATATCTATTGTTCTATATTTAGATACTAGAAAAAATAAATTTACAAGGGTTTAATATCAAATCTAATAAAGATGGCTTCTGATATTTTGAAGATCTAAAATGCTTCTACTTTTTAGAATTATAATTTTATAAATTATTAGTAATGATAGTGCTGCAATTTTTATTCTCCATCAAATACTTTAACTGAGTCAAATTACTCAATAACAGCATTTTTATCACTTTCAATTATTTGATCACATGAAGGAACATTCATTTATTGCAATAGAAAAGACCTCTAAGGTTTGAGTTGCTACATTTTTGATTTAGAAACTTCCAACAGAATTTCTGAGTTTCTGTGTTGACAGAACAATGAAGAAGTCACTTGGCAATTTATGCCCTAAAGACAGGAATTTGTAAAGACTGACTACATAATGCATTAATAATTAGAATGAGTGAACATAGTTGAACGATATATATATATATGTTTATATACATATATGCATATAAGCTTTATATAGAATAAATGTTTATCTAATATATACGGTATTAAAATAAAATATATTTATTATATTGCATCGAAGTTCAGAGTATATTAAATTAAATGCATATTTAAAAGTTTATGTTTCTTAAAATAATTACAAATGTTTATACAATGTATATATGTAAAAAATTTCAAGCCAATCATGATTTTACCTCACCTTCAAAGACAACATTGAACATAATGAGAATACTATGCTAACTATTTTATAACTGGCTTAATAGTATAAAATAACAACATTTCAGTATCACAAGTTTCTTAGAAAAAATAAAGCAAGAAGTCCCAGAAGATAATTTATAAAGTCAAAGCACATAGCTGTCATGCACTGGGCTCAAAGTTTTATCCTTAGCACTATATGACCTCCTGAATACAGCTGACATGCACTGTTTGTATCATATTCACCTCTATTCCCCAAATATGTCCAAGATATTTGTTCAAAATTTTTTTCCAATATATACTTTATTTTTAGTTGATATTAATGTACATATGAGTTATCCCAAAGTGTTTTATTTGAACAATTTTCTCAAAATTCTTTAAGTTTTAAGATATATTTTGTACCAGACAAGTCTCCTAAGAAATAAAATGCATATTTATAGTTATAGGTCATATATTTAGATAAATTTTAATGTTTTCCTTTTTACATTTTTGGTTCAATTCATGTTTTTCTGTATAAAATTTTGTATTATATAAAACATAAGCAATTTGCCTCATAATTATTTAGGTATAGGAATTTAATAAATGATTAAAATTTTAATATAGATGTTTATCTGTTGTAATTAAGAGAGAGACCAATCTGCATGTTACTGGAATACAATAAAATGTAGTAAGAATTATCATAAATTGTATTCAAGTCTTCAAAGTATAATACTGAGAAGAAATGGCTTACAGTATGGTTGAAAGCGATTGAAAAAAGAAACAAGGAAAATATACAAAAAATAGATTCTGAGTTTCACAGTAATAATAATAAAATGATAATTGACAAATAAGCAATATTGTGGTTCAGGCACAGTTTAACAACTTTTTCTTATTCAAAATAACACAAATAAAATGATGCCCTAGTGATTGTCCACAGGCTACAAAGGATTGCCTGATGAATAAGAACTATAAAAAATGAATTAAATTAGGAGGATACAAACACCAGTGATTGCAAGAATTGCTAATTTTACTTGTACATTTAGGAAAAAAGAGTGTAGGATTATGAATGGAACATGAGAAAATCCATATACTCTTTTAATTTCAGTAGTAAATACAATAGGCAAAAGGAGTCTAAATTCCTTTATGGTAGACTAATAAAATAGAAAATAATATAATACTGAGGGGTATCATAAATAGAGTCACTCACAGAAGAATATGTATTTTAATTGTATTCAAAATTCCAAAGATGATATGAGTATGAAAAAATAATAATGAAAAATATTGAGGAGAAGTAGAAAATTGAGGGGAAGTAGAAAAGAGAATTATATGATCCAGGCTATATTCTTTAAATTTTTATCATCTTAATCCCTATAGTTAATAAATTATGTTTATTTTGAGATAATTAAGCCTGCTGAAATATAGACTTTATTAACTTAGTGTGCCATATACAAATATCAATGAAACAGTATGACCCTCTATTTTATCATTAGTAAAATAAGAATATTTTTAAATTTTATAGCTAGTTATGTATGTTGCCTATTGCCCAAAATATTCTTAATAAATTTAGTTTATTGTATTATAAAATTTTATAGGATCTCTATATTTAGTTTAGCATCTGTAAAGAGGAACATATATGCATATCACAAATATATATTTGATGAACATATCACAAATATGTTCATCAAATAGAGTTAAAAAATGAAACTAATGTCAACCTAAAAATACCCATCAAGATGTAGCATTAATCTGTTTAATCATCTATCCCCTTAATATGGGCTATTCAAAGTATACCATATTTTGAATATTTGATTATAAAAAGAAACTAGTAAATCTTAGGTTTATGATCTTATTATAGGTTATTTCCTGGTAAAAGAAAACAGTAAGTAAACTCTTAAAATATAAAAAGGGAGGTATTCAAAAGGTGATGATCATTGTTTTCAAATTAGTAGAATGATTTTTTTCAGGTAAATATGAGATAAAAAGAGCTAGCTATGTATACAAAATCAAGTAAGATAATTGATAATCAGCTCCTTTGTTCATATTTTGGTCACAAGCAGAAACATGATGACCTATTTTTAAAAATAGGTTAAAATAATTTAATTTATATTTCTTTAATTTGTACTGTTTTGGTGGAGGATATTGGACCACACCGAGATGTTGGTATTTTCTCCTGGCTCTAAGCTCTGGAGTTACTAAAGGTGATACTGGGGTGACCATATGTGATGCTAGGGATTGATTTCGATTAGCCACGTGCAAGTCAAATGTTCAGTCCATTGTATTATCACATTAGCCTCTAACCTAATGTTTAATGAACACAACTTTATAATCACTTTCTTAGACTTAGTTTCATTATCTTAAAATAGATCAGAATTAGTATATTTTTCTTAAGATAATCATGTAATTTAAGAGTAAAAAAAGTTAAATTGTGACTTCAATGTATTTTTAATAATAATAAAATAAAATTAAATTATATATATAACTTCTCAGACAAGTTTTAATATGAGAGTAAAATATGTCTACATCTACATATATGAATATAAAAAAATTAGCCCAGAAATAACTTATGTAAGTGCATATGCAAAAATTTAGTAAGCGATATAGCAGGTTATCCTGTTTTTATATTGCTTTGTCATTTACTATTTCACTATATTATTTTAAATATATGCGTATTAATTTAATGAATTTTATTTTGCCACTTTAGTGTGCAAAATAACTTTGCATTTATTATTTATTTTACTTCTCAAAATTTAATGGCTTTCATACCAGTTTCCTAATATATTTTATGAAGAATAAGAAAATTTTCAGTGTTAACAGCTAGCTTTAGGATTTGCATTTTATAAATAAAATGGCTGCATTTTCAGAATGCTAGAGTAACAATAAGCAATAATTTTTTCAATAAATGAAATACTGGTTACTCCTGACCAATCTAAAGTAAGACAGTTCTAGGCTGAGAGCTCGTTATCAGAAGCAGAACAAAAAATTAGCATGTAAAATGTAAAAAATCTAAACAAAAATAGAAGAAAGTAAAAAGGACATTTTCTTAAAGTGTTTGCCTCACTTTTCAAGATGCACATACCAAGATTTAGTTCCAAAAACATATTAAATGAAACTGACAAGGAGTATAGATGGTCAGGTTTTTATCTCGCATTTGTCTGACTATGGTTCTGCATATGGTCACAAGTACCACCAGAAGCAAGCCAGGAACAAGCTCTGAGCACTGATGGGTGCACACTAGATGTTCTCCTTTCAAAATAGTAACTACACAACACATTTAACAAGAAAAAATGGATAATGTTCCCTTATGCCCTTTAAGAGAAAACATAGGAAGTCAAAACTTGCTTCTGCCAATCCAGTATCCAGTAGACTGCCTGGGTAATAATAATTAAAATAGTAAAATAATAATATATTCACAACATTTATTTTTAACTGATAAAATGATGAGACACAGCCAAATATTTTAGATTTATCTTTTTAGGTGATAGTTTATTTGTATAATATGAGCATTAAAATAATAACATACAAACAGTATGTAGGGGTATTTTTGTTGTTGTTTTTTGGGTAGGAGGGGGTTTGAGACACACCCAGTGACGCTCAGGGATTACTTCTGGCTATTGGCTCATAAATCGCTCCTGGCTTGGGGGACCATATGGGGCGCCGAGGATCAAACTGTGGTCCATCCTAGGCTAGCGCCAGCATGGCAGATGCCTTACCACTTGCGCCACAGCTCTGGCCCCAGTATGTAATTTTTTTTTTCTTTTGGTTTTTGGGCCACACCCAATGACGCTCAGGGGTTACTCCTGGCGATGCGCTCAGAAGTTGCTCCTGGCTTGGGGGACCATATGGGGCACGGGGAATCGAACCGTGGTCCGTCCAAGGCTAGCGCGGTAAGGCAGGCACCTTTACCTCCAGCGCCACTGCCCGGCCCCTACCAGTATGTAATTTTTAATAACTTTTGAATTGATATATGGATTCATTATCACAAATATCCAACCAGATAGTAAAGTTCCAAGGATTTTGTTAACTTATTTGTTTTAGCTACAAGAGACTGAGATTCCCAAACACACTGCTATCTCTCTAAACATATATGTAGAATGAGCGAAAAAGGACTGCTGGTATAAGAGTTATGATGTGAGACTGAAAATTCGGATATTATTCCAAAATAAGAGCTTAGGAAATTATAATCTGAGAATCTGAATAATAATAAACAGTAATTTTTAAAATATAAATGGATGGATTACAGAATGGTTAATAGTTGATCACTTAAGGGGGTTATAAAAATCAAAGTTTGATTCAAGACACAGGAGCTAGAAATAGAGTGATAGCATTGGGGGAGAAATGACTTTTAAATGGAGTGCATAACAAAGATCACAAATTATCATTTGTTTATTTTAGTAGCAATTGCATTATAACCTGTTAGTAGTAGATCTATCTAAAAACTTTGAAAAGATTATATGTACAGTATTTATTTTAAATTAGACTTTTTTTTCAAATTAATCTATATAGAGAAAACGTTTCAAAAATTTGGAAAGCTGTTTTAATACTGAATCAATTATTAAACAAAACAAGCACATTCAAGTGAGTAACTATTATGTCCATTTCAGATAATTAGCAATTAAATTAGAAGGGAAATGTTTTGGGAGCTATATTATAAAATATGAAATGAATATGTTGTCATATCACACATATAAATTCGTTGTGTGAGGTATTTCACACCTCCAAAGTAATATTTATTTTACTTTATGGTCTTAACCTTTAATTGGTACTAAATTAAGAATTAAGTAGATGAATTAATTTGTCACTTTTTCTTATCAACAAAATGATTTTATTTTTATATTGTTTTGCTTTGAAATAATCTTAATATATAATCAAACTGATTCAATTGAACATTTCACTTTTGTTCAAGTAGATAAATTTTCACCTTTTATAGAGAGATCCAGTGCCCAAATAATTTGATTGCTCTATGAAGTATTGTGAAAATCCACAGGAAATATTTTATAGCATATTCTTTTCTCTGATTAGAAAAGAAGGAAGAGAAGTAATAGTCATAAACAATACTCAATAGCAACACTTCCAATATCAGATCATCCTGCTCTGAGCTGCATCTTCTTGAAGAAATATGTGAACTAAAATAAATAGAAAAACCCCTGTAGTTTACTCTGGAGATTTATTAAAAATCTGTTTTCTTAATTATTTCTGATTGTTCAAATTTTACTTCTATAAGGAAGCTGAATATGTATTAAATCATTTATCAATTTATGTTCTTTTCCCTCTAAGATAGACAAGACTAAGGTAAAATACCTAGATATTTACTGAACAAATTTTGTGTATTTGTTGCATTAAATATATGACAGAATCCTATGTAACTTAATGAAATTGATTCAATTTTATTTTATTTCATTTGTTTATTTTATTGTTAATGTTTTATAGACAAATATAGTGAATCTTTTCAAATGAAAATCATATAGCTTTTAAATTTAATCAATATAAATTAGTTATTGCTATTTTATACATTATAAAGTGGAGAGAAAATAGTCACACAGAATACATTATTAGTAAGACAACCCTAATTCAGATATATAGTAAGCAAATGTAGGAATGATGGCAACAAGATGGTAGGGTTGGAACTTTTTGTTCCTCTCTAAAAAATATAAGCTAGGAAAATTCTATTAGAGATATAGATATCAGGGAATCTATTAAGATTGAATTTAAACAAAAGGGTAGGAAAAGCATAGCATTTGGCAAATTCTTTCAAATCTTACTTGGCATATACATAACTGTACATAACAGTCAGAAGGAAACCCAACATACCCAAGCTCTCCTATCAGGATAGTAATTTAGAATGTCATAAAATAATGCATGTCCTTTAAGCAAGCCATGTTTCATATAATTTAAACATTACATTAAGTTATACAGAGAAAAGTAAACTAACTCTCTATCTACCTGCAGTCTTTCTTATATTTTGTTTAATAATTAGAAATCACAAGATTGTCAAGGAGGCTATTTTTTAGTTACAATTAGATTTTTTGAATTCTGCTATAACTGTACATGAAAACACATGACAACTTCTTTCTGATAGAGGGTTAGGACACATTTGATAGCGTTACAGTCATATCAATATACATTGTTTTATTAATTATAGTGTAGACTCTTTGAAGGGCACAGCTAAAGGGCCCATCGATGACTTCAGAGTTACTCATTTGGACCTACAGTGTAATCCATACAATGATCTGTGTGAATCTGTTGTCAGCAAATGCCCAAGTCATTGATTTTGTATTTCTGTCTTCATGGGGTAGCTATTTCTCTCTGAGCCCCCATGGAGGATTGCAACAACCCAGAACACTTCTCTAGTGCTCAACTGTCTGCACTAACGGCATTTTCTTCTGCAATATGATTTCCTGATGGGTCTCCTTGTGTTTCAATTTTACTTTTCATGAAAAGTAATGAAAACAGCCATTTCTGCTCTATCATTTTTTGTAGTATAATACCTTCTCTTTGGTATATTAAAGGAATAAATATCTTCTATGAGCTGTTTTCTGCTTTAATTAGTTGCGTGTCATCCTTGTATTGTTCAGTTTTACAATCTCCAACTGGTAGCCAGCTAAATTATCTAACACATTTCTTTCTGTCAATTTGCTTTAAAATGTGCCTTAGCAGTTTTAAACAGGCATACAGTATCATTAAGAGAAGATGCCAGGAAAGTCCAAATAATTCTGATATCCATAAAAATATGAATACACAAATACTAGGATGCATATTCATAGAATAAAGTAGACAATGATTTGATGCAAAACTCAAACTGAGTTAGAAGTAAACGAGATAAAATTATTTTTAATAAACATTAAAAATGTGAACCTGGATTTTTATGTTCAGTAGAATAGGATATAGCATCTATCTTACACATAATACTTTTTAAGTATCAGCATTTTTTCTGGCAAATAGCAATGTAAAAATTAATATTATATATGATGTCATGTAAATGTTTAATCTTTTATTCAAAATATACCTTTTAGGATGGTTTTACTTAGATCTTTATGCTTTAGTGACTACTATTGTAAATATGCTTTAATAACATAAAGAGACCAGAGTGGTAGCACAGGGTAGGGTGTTTGCCTTACAGGCGTTTGATTGAACGAGGGTTCAATCCTCGGCATCCCATACGGTCTCCAGAGAAAGAAACGATTTTTGGGTGCAGAACCAGGAGTAACCCCTGAGAGCTGCCAGGTGTGGCCCCAAAAAACACAAAAGTAAAAAATAAAAAAATAGCATTGTATCAGTAAATTCTTTGCCAAAGAACAAACTCAATCATTTTTCTAAGCATATAGAAGATGTCTTGGTATAAGGAATGCAGAATGTATATATGTATATATATTTACATATATATAAAGGCATGCAGAGTATATGGATTAAAGGATTATTTTTCCTACACAAAATCAATTCCACCTCTCAATATTATACAGACCCATAATATTTACTAGATTGTAACACTCATGAAGTCTTGAAATATCTAAATACTGTTCTCAGGAAATTCCATTACATCCTCAAGATTGTGGAATATACCATAGTACATAAAATCACATGCTTCATACACAAGTTACTTAGAGTGCTCAAACATTTGGAAATCCTGTGCAAATTTACATCTATCACAAAGAGCCATTAAAATGTCTATAGAGACAGCCCAGGCTTGTGGAATGGCTAATTTTGACATTCTCTTCTTCAAATGAATCTAAATAACTTTTACAGGCTGCCACTTTCATTGTCCTAGTGCCTTCCAAATGCTTACCCACAGAGTACATTATTTTGAATTATAGCCATCAATGAACTCTCTTCTTTTTTATATCCACAAAAGGCATAATAAGTGACTTCTATTGATCTTTGCCAGTAAAATAAAACAGTAATCTAATGAGACATTTGATGCAGTTCTAAAATATGGGTCTATTTATTATGCATGTTATAAATTTTGTAACCTAAAGAATTATAAATGACATTTTATATGTCAACCAAATGAAGAGTTTGATTTAATGTTTAAAGGCTAATTATACAAATACAGTTTTTATGGAGATGCATACTGTATGTACTGTATTCAAAAATTTTTCTAGTAATGCTAAAAATGTGGTTAGCAATTAGTAAGTCATTTAAAAGGTGAAATGTGTTAAGATGATTTAAGTTATATTGCGTATTTTATATTGATTAGTATGTTCTTTACTGATAAGCAACATATTTCAGAAATTTGGTGAGTCATTTAAAATAGTTAGCAAATAACAAAGTCAGTTATTTTTGTTTGCTTGTCAATTTGTTCTTTTGTTTTTTGTTTTTCGGTTTGTTTGTTTTTTGCTTTTGGGGGGCCACACCCATTTGGTGCTCAGGGATTACTTCTGGCTAAGCGCTCAGAAATTGCCCTTGGCTTGGGGGGACCATATGGGATGCCGGGGGATCAAACTGCTGTCGCGATCTTTCCTTAGCTAGTGCTTGCAAGGCAGACTCCTTACCTCTAGCACCACCTCTCTGACCCCTGTTAATTTGTTTTGGACTGGGCAACATCGAACAATTCTCAACTATTTTTCTTGGCTCTGCATTTAGGAAACACTCCTAGCAGGTTCAGGAGACCATATGTGACAACAGTGACTGAACCAGGGTAGGCCATGTGCATGGCCAAAAAACTTAATCTCTGAACTTTCTCTAGCCCAAAGTCAAGTATTTTTAACATAACAGAGAACATAAGAAAATATTTAATAGGACTAATCTTTACGAATAAACAAATCAAGGGGCTGGCGAGGTGGCGCTAGAGGTAAGATGTCTGCCTTGCAAGCGCTAGCCAAGGAAGGACTGCGGTTCCATCCCCGGCTTCCCATATGGTCCCCCCAAGCCAGGGGCAATTTCTGAGCACTTAGCCAGGAGTAACCCCTGAGCATCAAACAGGTGGGGTCCTAAAAACAAAAACAAAAAGCAGAAAACAAACAAAATAAAAGAATAAACAAATCAAGTATTGCAATTTAGAATCAATATTATATAAGATCAGGTTAATTCAAGATCACCACTTTATTTCAATACCTTTGGAAAAATTATTGAATATATCTCCTTTTAAAAGCAATTTTTATTGAAATGTCTGTATTAGCAATATTATTGATGACACATAGAGGTTGGAGTGACAGCACAGTGCGTAGGGCATTTGCCTTACATGCAGCCATCTGGTTTCAATCCTTGCCATCTCATATGGTAGCTGCAGGAGTGACTTAAGAGCGCAGTCAGTAGTATATCATGAGTGCCACCAAGTACGATTCAAAAATAAGCAAACAGGGCCCGGGAGATAGCATGGAGGTAAGGCGTTTGCCTTTCATGCAAAAGGTCATCGGTTCGAATCCCGGTGCCCCATATGGTCCCCCGTGCCTGCCAGGAGCAATTTCTGAGCATGGAGCCAGGAGGAACCCCTGAGCACTGCCGGGTGTGACCCAAAAACCAAAAAAAAAAATAAAATAAAATAAGCAAACAAAAGCAATAAGCAAACAAAAATTATTATTACTGTTCTTATAGTCATAGCCTAAATTGTGACTCATATACAGAGACAAAATTTTTAAGGTTCCATCAGTGATGTATGAAAGAAGAAATTAAAATTAAATTCAAAGCTCTAAAACTTATTTTCATTGTTAATGAAAGTAAGGGAGAATTCACCTTAAGAAATTTTTATTTAAAAGAGAAAAAATGCCATCAGTTAGTACTAAATCACAATTTCCATTGTATTTTGAGCATATTTTAAATATCAGTATAAATCCATTTTCATTTTCTTAGATTTTTAGTGCACGAAATAGTATTTTAAATATTTTTATTTATACCATTGTGATTTAAAAATGTAGTTATAGTTAGATTTTAGTCATAAAATGTTTTTAGGAGCAATCTCACCATCTTTCCTTTACCAATATACCCAGAGACCATCCTGTGACACCACCCTGTGCCTCAGTCTGCCATAATTACATATTTTTTTAACTTTGGTTGCTGAAGTTTGGGTCACATGATTTCATAATTGAACACTCTAGGCTCCAGGGTATAATGAGAATAAGAAAAATTAAGTAGAGGAGGAGAAAGACAAAAATAAAATGATGGAGGACAGGGGCCAAAAGGTCACATGCATTGGTAGTATTCACTTAAGGACAGAATATTCAATATTCAATATTCACAATAGTTGGATATCCAAAATAAATATCCAAGTAATTCAGTCTCTTTCTCTACTTTCTCCTTTTTATAAATAAATTTCTTTCAATGAAGAGATACTTGTTCAAGAGCGAGCATGTGCTTCCGAAGAATGAAAAGGCTGAGAAGAGAAAGAGGTATGTTCGAAGTAGAACGTAGAGAAAAAGTAGAACTTAGAGAAAAAAAATGCCTCTACATTTTATTTTCAATGTTAGGTTAAATATTTCATCAAGTGCCTTTACAGATTCAGTTATAAATTTCAGTTATAACCCTCCTTTGTATGTTGTAGTAATGCTATTCTGTTTCTTTTTTTTTTTTTTTTTTTTTGGTTTTTGGGTCACACCTGTCAGTGCTCAGGGGTTACTCCTGGCTCCATGCTCAGAAATTGCTCCTGGCAGGCACGTAGGACCATATGGGGCACCGGGATTCGAACCGATGACCTTTTGCATGAAAGGCAAACGCCTTACCTCCATGCTATCTCCCGGGCCCCGCTATTCTGTTTCTTTCAAGAATTTCAGTCAATATTTTCTTTTATACTAAAGAGATACTTCTTTTCATGTAAGTTGTATTTTTAAAACTTTATTAGATGCTGAAAATCCTATCAATGTCTATACTTAATGTGTTTCTAATTCTTTGTGCCTTTCAACGTTCAGTCCCTCCATGAAATCTATCTCATATTTTCATTTTTATCTTATTCCTTAAGGATTTGAAGGATGACAAAATCACTTTAAAAAAGAGCTGGGTCAGTTATATAAGGCCTTTTATTTTTCTAGAAAAAAATAAATTCTCTACTATGCATAACAGAGCAAAACAGGAAACAAGAGAAGCAAACTAGAGTTGTGTGAAATTGCTCATTTATTTTTCTCAAATAGTTTTCGGTATTTCATGAAGCTGCTGAAAAATTCACAAATTGTATTCAATGAGATGTATATTTGTTTTCCAAGTTTTCATCAAAACTTTCATTTTCAGGTAAATATTGTAGCGGCATGACACATCCTATTCCCACATGTGATGGTAGTAAGTGCCTGCTCATAGGCAAGAAAATGGAAGTGGGATATTAAATATTCACAGAATTACTGACTGGATAAGGAAAGAACCAAACAGTGATATGAGTTGTGAATACACAAGAATGTATGGTCGGGAGATACTTTCAACCTTTTTCTGGTTACAATAAGAAGTCTACATGTACGATCTTTCTAAAAGGGAATTTAATTTGGTGTTCTCTTTTTTTCTTTTCTGACTAATTCTAATTTTATATATAAAATTTTCTTCACTTTTATCCATAGTACAGAAAAAAATGTGACTAAGTTGTGCATATGCTTTGCCTTCATTTCCCAATATCCCTAGTTACCATTATAACATTTTCTTTTAACGATAATGTAATAATTCATTCATTTCCTACTTCAAATTGTAATTTTCTGAATGAACAACTTTAAATGCCATGGTCCTTTAATAGATCAGTAATATGACAGTGAATTCGGGTATCTGCTAGTTTGAAAATACCACTTAAAGGGTACTTTGAAATTGGTTTTCCTCTATGTGCATTTAAATTATATTAAAGCATTCTTTATTTGGATGAGGTAAATTATCACATCATATAACTATGACAGAGACATTTGTAAGATAGGAGCCGTACATAAAATGCCATGTTGAGTACCTATAAAATGGTTAAATTGAGAGGGAAGTGTTCAATTTTATACCTCCAATACCCCCACCTTTCCCTTCAACTCTTTATTTTTAATTAGCCTCATAAATATCAAACTCTTTAAATTTGATCTTTTGCTTTGACAACAGTTTTAGCAGGGAACACCAGTGTTTAACCTGAGCAGGCAAAGTTCAGTTAGAATTGGTGAGGGCTGTGCTCCAGTATGAAGAATTTTTGTTTGCTTGTCTATTTCTGTGCTGTTTTGTTTTGGATGACTCCCCAGCAATGCTTAAGGCTTATTTCTGGCTCAGCACTTTATGAGTCACTCCTTCATAGTGCTCAAGTATATAATATGAGATAGTAGGGATTAAACCCAGGTTAGCTGCACTCAAGGCTACTTCCCTATTCGCTGTACTGTCACCCTAGTCCAAATATTTTGAATTCCAATACTGAAAATCTGGGAGTTAGATTAAATATGACTTATTCAATTTTTTTCCAACATCCCAAGGCTTTTAAGCATTTACATTACGATTTTTATTTTTTGTACCCCCTGTCTGTGTGCTCTTTGTATTATTGAGGTTTACTCATGATTTGTTTACTGATGTTTATATTGAGATCATCACACGTTCACTACTGAACTCTCCTCCTAAAATATATAATATAATAATCTTCGTCATGAATAATAGGATTTTTTTTTATTTGGGCCACACCCGGTGGTGCTCAGGGGTTACTCCTGGCTGTCTGCTCAGAAATAGCTCCTGGCAGGCACAGGGACCATAAGGGACACCGGGATTCGAACCAACCACCTTTGGTCCTGGATAGGCTGCTTGCAAGCCAAACTTCGCAAATTTACAAATCATAGAATTGATGGGGAAATAGGATTATTGCTTTTTATATTCCATACCCTTGGACATATAAAACTTTTAGATATATAAACTTTTGTTTACTATAAGATTGTGCAAGTATTTTTGATGTGAAGATAATATAGTAAATGCTTTGAGGTTAATTGTTCTTTTTAATGTATCTGCCTCTGCATTTTTAATTGTAAACATTTGCATCCAAAGTAGCCCGCCTACCTGACTAATAAAATAGAGAATACAATGGTAACAACATATTGGCAATACCAAAAAATGCAATAAACTACTTAGGTGTGTGTATTTCACTCTAAAATGTGTGTTCCTAAATGTAAGGTCTTAGCTAGAATAATTATAAACAGGGTTGCAACTTCCTTAACTTCTTTAATCCTATGTTGACCATAAATATGAAGCTCACCAGGATATGATCATATTATAAGAAATTAAACGATTTCTTATAAGTCACACTGATTTATTGGTTCATTTAGAGTCTTCAACTTTTACATTTCTAATTACCTCCAAATACCTATTGAATGTGAATTATTTATTATCACATGCCAATATATTCTAAGCTAATGTTGATGAGTAAAAAAAAATCTAAGTTAAAAAGTTTGGGATCCAAAGGTGAAGAGAACATTAGGACACATGACAAATAGAGGACATTTAAAGATACAACTATTAGCTATGGCAAATCATTATCCACCCAGGATAATGCAGTAGCTAAAGTTTTTTTCAGATGATTGAGAATATCAAGTAAATGAATTGTCAAGTAATGGCAATACTTCTGAGGAAGGAACCATGGAAAATAACTCATAAAAAAACAACATAAAATTTTTAAAAGGTTAAAAATAATAAACAACTTGAGAAAATACAAAATGAGTAATTCACTCAGACAGAAGATTAGACTATGAGAAAGGTGACACTAAGATTTGAAATAAAAAAGGAGGTCAATGGATACTAATTCAATATAATAATGATCATAGTGATTATTATCTTTATTGATAATTATTATCATTATATACTTTTAAAAATTCTCAGTGATTTTATAAGAGCTAAACATATAATTGATACAAATATATGCATAGTCACCTGTCAAATTATAATTCACCCAAAAGTTAAAAAAATAATGGAATTATAAAAATAATATATTTTTTCAAATTAGTGATTTTAATAATAAACATATAATTATATACAAATATGCCCAATTATGCATTTTTCTGAATACTAAGTTTAATAAGTGGTAACTTTGATGAATGTTTTCTGCCAAATTCTGTTAGTCCTCTTGATCCAATATATGTGTTTATATTTATTTCTTTTCTTCATTTTGTTTGTTTATTTTTGTGGGAATGAATACACATAGCAGTATTCAGAGTTTTCTTATACTGATTCTGTGATCAGTGTTCATTCCTAGTAGTTTTTGAGACCATATAAGATGCTGGGAATTGAAACCACGTAAACTGAGTGGGAGGCAAATACCTTACTCTACTATGTGGCGAATATCATTAACTATCAACAGGGAAGCTTGAACAGGTTCCAAAATTTTTAACAGGATTTGGGAAGACATGTATTACTTTCACATACAGCTTTTTTATGGTCTATCAATTAAATGCTTTTGTTCTGCTTAATGTAGACAACTAATTCAGCTTCCTCAGGCTATCAAACAAGAATGTAAGGCCCCATTTCTTTAAAGGGCTGTAAGAAAGCTCCAGTTATCATCCAGAATACCCTTTTAGTTAAAGTGATACCTAAACTTTACCAGGCTAATGAATTGAGACCATTTTATTGGAATTTTATTCTACTCCATTTATTTAATGCAATGCCGAAAATGTTGTACACTCTTTGACTGCCTGGTGAAATGATATGTTAGATATACATTTATTCACAATGCAAAATCACTATGAATGCATTAACAGAGTTCTCATTGCAAAATAGTACTTACTTCAAACACTTCTCATGGACTATCAGTCAACTCAATTTATATTTATAAATGTCCTTTATGTGTCCATTTCACAGTGTTATGCAGACTTAATAAAAAAGAAGACACAATAAATATTTAAAAGGCTAAATCAAATAATTAAGTTTGTTTTAAGTAAGTCTTACAAACCAACAGTAATTTTAAAGTCCTCATGCACAAAGAGTAGATTTTCTGACTGAAAAGGATAGTGTGGAAAGATTTTGGTGGAAGGTATAGGTCATTTATTGCAAATTATAGCAAAAACACTTCCTGAATCAGGAAATTTTCATATAATAACTTTGTACTACACAGACATACATATGAGCACATAATTAGATACATGTAATTATGTATTAATTAGAATTCAAGGGGCCCTAGTGATAGAATTATGGGGAGGGCTTTTACCTTCCACACTGCAGACCTGAGTTTGAACCCGGGAATCCCATTTGGTGTCCCAGCCTTCAAGGATTAATTTTTGAGTGCAGAGCCAGAAAGAAAGCCCGAATACTGCTGGGTGTGTCCCCTCCAAAAACAAAGCAAAATGAAAAAAAATTTTTTAAAGTACATCAAAATTATTCAATATATAAAATATGATCCTCTGGTAAATTACTTCTCATAAAAACCAGCTATTTGCTATTTATACATACATGAACGCACACATGCGCACATGCAAACATACAAACAGATTTGATAAATTAAAAATGTAATTTTAGGAAAAGATCATTTTTGTAATGTTGCCGACCAGCATGAAGTACAGAGACACGTAACACTAGAGAACCAATCTGTAGCAACCCAATTTAAAGAGTAGTAAATTTAGAAAAATTTGAAAACATTCATGCTTAAATATCACACAGACAATTGCCACTTCATAAGTCTGTAGAAACTGAAAAAAAAATCTGAGTACAGTGCGCATATATATGAAAATTAGACCATGACATTGAGTAATGTTATTCACTAAAAATATCTAAATATAAAACTAAGTAGCTTCACAAAAAAGCCCTTGGGGAAACAAATAGTAACTTGGCAAAGCATCCGACATTTTCTAGAGGAACAAATAGAAAAGATTGTGAGGATAAGGAAACTATCCAAAGTAACCTCGGTTAATCCCAGAAAGTTAAAAAATATGGAGCTCTTTCAAAGAATGTTACAGTCAGCACTATTAATACTAGACAAATAGACTTAAATGAGTTCATGATAATAAGAATCCAACTAGGTGAGAGCTAGAGCACAGCGGGTAGGGTAGCCTTGCATGCTATCCAATTGGGACTGACCCTGGATTTGATCCCAGGTATTTCATATTGGTCTCCACAGCCTGCCAGGAGCGATTTCTGAGTGCAAAGCTATGATTGATCCCTGAGCATTGCCATGTGTGGCCTCCAAACCCTAAAAATTAAGTAATATAAAAAAAGCATTCAACAAATAAAATACTCATGACATATTTTTCTAATCTTCAGTCTCAAAGCCAGTAGTAAATACATTCTAGAAAATATTCAGAGTATATAATATTTGTTCAATGATTTATGGATCATATCTAAATTGACTACATGAAAAGCAAAATGACCTACTCATTGTACTATGTCTTTGCCACGGCTCCCCCAAATTTTAGATTTTATGATAAAGAAATTTAAAAGAAAATTAAAAAAAAAACTAAGTATCCAGTTTCTTATATTCTATTAGACATTTTTTGTCTCATGCTACTAAACTTCTTTCATTGTTCAAAGTATGGAATGTATATATGAAAATTCAAACAGAATATTATGTAGAGAATGATGTATTAATTATAACTCAAGAAGTCATTATAATTATACAATACATAAAAATATGATTATTTGCTATATTAGCTTTCATAAACCAACCTACCTACAATTATACACTTTATGTTCCTCATAAAAATTGCCATTTGAAAAAAAATTGCATCAAATGAAATAAGCAGAAAGGATCATTGAAGACTCTTGTATCAGAGGAGAAAGTGTGACATCATTTTTCCAAAAATAATTTTAGACAATTTTTACATTATATAAATTTAAATAATACTAGACAACATTAAGGAATTTAGTTAATAGGTTAATTTTTCTTACTGTTGGTTGTTTCTCATTGAAGTTAGAAAAGTTTTATACCAAAATAAAAATAAGAATTAGGGCCTTCTTTTTAATTATACTTTCAATATTGAACTTGAAAGTTATAAGATTGGAAGCACTTTTTAAAGTTGAAGATAAGGAATTTATAATGGCAAATTTTACAAAATACTCAAAGAAAAAGAATCACAGTGAAACCTATAAAACCTCTCTCTGACGTTCTCTGTCTCTCTATATCACTCACTCACTCACTCACTCACTTTTCTTTGAAAACAATTGTAAATTTATCCAAAAATTTATTTTCTAGACTGAAGGTAACTGCATGTATTCCAAATAATTTTGGCAACAAGAATAAAGATAACAGATCTCAAAGGAAAAAAAACAATTACTTTTACATTACAAAAACGAGAGTAATATGGTTTTATATATTAGAGTAATCAGTGCAATAATTTAAATTCATACTTAATAGCATTGCTTTGATCAAAAAATGAGTAGCTTCAAGGTTTCAAACACGGCATCAAGTTAAATAAACTATTATATAATCTTTCACACTATACCAAGGCTATTAATGTGTTAGTGTCAAAAGTTATAAAAGTAATATTTTAGTTTTATGACTCCTCAACATTTTTATGTTAAAAAGAATGAATACAGTGCTAAATGAACTTGATATAAATACATATGCATATTGGATTAAAAATAATTCTTGACCACAATTAATTTTAAGTAAATTCGGTCACACAGGTGAACAAAATAAAAGCCACCCTATTCATTTGTGTAGTTCTGAATACTATGTTATAAAATATTACTATCTATATGCTATGAGGAGTTTGACAGAACTATGCCTCAATTAACATGCTCAAATGCTTCTATTTGATAGCTACCAAATTAGATATTTAAACAACTTGATGAAATAACTCTGTGATAAATAAACCTGATTACTGCGGGCAAGCTCAGATAGATGTCTTTTACTGCATTGCCTTGAAATTTCATGCCTGTAGCTTCCCACCTGGCAGCTCACAACTCTCCTTGGGAAAGGAATCCATGCGCCTTCCCAGAAGAAAATCTATTCAGTAGTTAAACAGCTTTGTTAATTTTCTCTTGAAAGAAAAGCTAAAACTTGTTGTAAGGTTCTTCTAAAGTCACTGCAGGTAGTTAACAGTTTAGTTAAAAATAATTAAGCCAATTTGTTAATATGAAACTTAAACTCCTTCAGAGAGAAAACTAAGCTCACAGGATGAAAGAGATTGCCTAAGTGTAAGGTTCTCAGGGGAGGCTTGGAGCCAGACCCAGCAGGAGGTGTTTTATTTTCTACTGTAAATCTTCACACTTCTGCAAAAATTGTTGGAAGCCAGTATCTGTGGGTAGTTTTGCTCATTTATTTATTTATTTTTGCATGTAACCGGTCCCTTCTGGGAATACCTCTAGCTGCTCCTAAGCAGATACCCTACAGCTAGCTCAAAGCATTTATAGAATGCAGAGTGAGTTGAATATAGTCTGACAGATGCTTCCAGAAGAATAGTCAAGGTAGAAATAAGACGAAGAATAACTGAGATGCACTTCCATTGCCTCTAATATAAATGTAATTGAAAACCTTTTCCCCCAAAAGGGTGAAAGTCATTCAATTATGTTTGACTAATCTGTATTTTTGGATAAAGTGTAAATTGTCTAGCTGTCATCAATCACAATAACTCTTTATAAACGGTATGTTGTTGGGTCCTCAAAAGTTTTTGCCTGCTATGCTTATCTAGTTGATTCTCATGAATTGATATTCATGTGTGCAGCTAAATTTATAAATAGTATATCTATTTGTCCATTTATATTTATTGAAATTTCTCTGTAAAGAGAAATATAAATGCCTTACAGTCCATTTGTGTCACTTCTCGGTACATAGCTAAATAATATAAAAATGTTCAATTGTAAAGATAAATGGAACACTGTATTTATTGTAGCTTACTTATAATTGCCAACAAATGGATACAGCCTAAGTGCCCACTGACAGATTAATGAGTAAATCCATCTTTAAAATATATATACTCTAATTTTATTGTATTCATTGTATTTTCTTATTTTATTCATAGTTTTCAACTGTATTCTGCTATAATTTTAGGGCATATACAATTCTTGCTATAAAGGCACTTTGAATCATATCAGATACTTTTTCCTCTTAATATGTTCAGGTGAATTTATCACTAATTTGTTAAAATTATTTTGATTACTTTTTTATTATGAAGAATCCTTGAATCTCTGCATAGATGGTATTTGGTTATGGTTTATGATAATTTCAATATATTATTTATTTTGTTTTCTAATATGTTATTTAGTATATGTATATTCATGTTTTTCAAAGATGTTGGTCTGTAATTTTCCTTTTCATATAATGTCCTTGTTTGGTTTTTAGATTAAGGATAATACATGCTTGTCTGATAAAATAGATAAGGAAGGTTTCTTTTGTTTCACATTTCTAAAATATTTTAAAATAATATATTTTATATAGAATTTTGCAACATTTAGTTTAATTCACCAGTGATGCTTTCTGTTCCTGGAATTTTTTTTCCATCGGATATTTGTTTGTTTGTCTTTATTTTACTGCTTCAGATTTCTTAGCAGAGATCAATATGTTCAGATTTTTTGTTTCTTTTTATGACAGAATTAAAAGGTTATAAAATTCTACTAATGTTTTTATATTTTTAGATTACTCAAATTGTTGGCATCTATGTTTGCTAAATAACCTCAAAATCTATTAGTTTTTTTTTTATCAACTGTATTATTTTGTACTCTTTTGGTTTAACTTGTTTTACTCTTTCATCTGTATAGTAAAAATGTATATATTTTGTTATGAAAATGTATATATTTTGTTTATACTTCAAAGACTTTATAAGTTTTGATCTTTGTATTTTCTTTTGTTTTCATTTATTTATTTTCTCTTTAGTCTTTTTAAATTTCTTCTTTCTCCTGATAAGGGTTTGTTATTTTATAGTTTTATTTATTTTATAGTTCCTTTAGATATAAGGTTAAAGTATTTATTGAAAATTGTTCTTGTTTCTTTTGGCTAATAAAAGTTTATCACTTCCTTTCTATGAAAGCTAATTAATTAATTTTTATGATCTGAGGGAGAAAGTATATTCAGGCTTTTCTTCCATTGTCATCTGAATTATTTCTACTACTGTTTCTCTATTCTTTTGACTTTTCAGGGAAGCAAACCAAGCAATGCTAGTGGAGTCAAGAGGACACTCATTGCAATTCTTGGTCATCAAGACCAGAAGCGCCTTGCTAGGTTCATGGATGAAATGCTTCTCTGGCCTTGTGGTGCTCAGAATAATTTGGATGGTCTACTTTTTACAATGTTAGTCTCAAAATATGTGTGCCTCAAAAATAAAAAGTCTTGTACATTGCAAATTTCTTTCCATAACGGAACATGGATAATAACTCTTTCAATTATTTGCATTTAAGTCAAGTACATATTTTGCTGCAAATAAGTATATTTGCTCCTAAGAGTATATAATTGATTATGAGTTATTACCACTTTTATATATTTTCTTCACAACATTGCCAAATATAATCATTAAGCAGTATTTTTATTGTTTGGCATCAGTTTGTTTAATCGTATATTTCTTATTTAGCATAGTCTGATTCACCTGTTTGTTTTAATTAAAAATAAAATTTAAGCTGCATTCAAATTTCATTTTTAAGTTGCCTTGTTCATAAGCCATTCTTTATGTTTCCTCACAATAATTACTTTTATAGTAATCCACTATCAAAAATACACAAAAAATAAACCATTTCATTGAAATATTCATGATAGATGGAGGTTTCATTGTAATAAATTCAACTAAGACGATATTCACAGATTCCAATTATCTCATACCTTGAGGCCATCAAGGCCAACTCCCCAGATAAGAGAACACATTCACATGTCTTCTCAGGTGATAAATATTTCCTTGTTAAAAAAAGAAAAAGAAGAATCAATAATTTGGCAAAGTCTTAAAGAAAATAATGTTATAAAAAAGCTAAATTATGAGCATGGATAGAGGTTAGAGTTTTGCTTGTATTAAATCAGATTACTATATAGGGCTATTTCATATAGTAAATATAAGAAAAATTATAAATTTATGATTATATTTTCTCAAAGAAGAATGTACTATAAAGGTCTTTCTCAAAAGACTTTTAAAGGAACTTCTGTTATTTCATACTGGAACTTCCTATTTCTTTAAATAGACACCACAAAGTCACAAAGCCACTTCATTGTTGTGATTTTAAAGTGTCTGATCCCTTTTATTTGAAAACAAAAAGCTATGTTTTTGGTCTACTTGAATCTTGGTTCCTTCTTATAATTAAGTCTCAACTTACATACCAATTGATCTCATAACCATATTTTATTTTCTCAAAAAAAGCCATCACTTTTTTGTTTGTTTGTTTGTTTTGTTTTTGTTCTTTTATATTTTGGTTTTCTTGGGGCCACACCCATTTGATGCTCAGGGGTTACTCCTGGCTAAGAGCTCAGAAATTGCCCCTGGCTTGGGAGACCATATGGGACGCCGGGGATCAAACCGCAGTCCTTCCTTGGCTAGCGCTTGCAAGGCAGACACCTTACCTCCTGCGCCACCTTTCCGGCCCCAAAAGTCATCACATTTTGAAGTGATCTTAATCATTTCTTAATTCTATTACCTGCTATATGCAACAAGGACTCACAATTGAAACCAGTAAATAATGGGACACTAAAACTAACATATAAAATTAAAGCATGCACATAAATACATTTAAAGGAAAACTTAATCATGAAATTAAAAACCAGCCCCAACCAAAATGTCTGATTTTTTTCACTAGTTTTTCCTAGTTTTTACCCCCTTCCCCTGTACTTCCAAACTTCCTACAGAAAACTAATTCTCAGGTTCTATTGCTTTGGAGCATTTGTTATTGTTCTACTATGTGAGTTTACATTGCCACATAAAAAATATGATTCGTTTATGCAAGTGCCACAGCTAACAAAAATTAAAACAGAAAAGAAATGGAATTCCTACATGTTGTACATGTAGTAAGATTATCTGAAAATAATATATATTAGAATCTATTTGCTTTTTCAAATATTCAAAGGAAAAGTGAGTGAGTGTGGGTAATATTGAGTTTATATATGCCTTAGCTGTTTCATATATATCTTTTAATTTCAAATGAAAAAACTTTTAAAATATTATAAAATGTCTGATATTTGGGATCCTGGTTTTCTGATGCTAAAATAAAATCAAGATCCTCAAGGAGAAAAAAGCAATCTATAATATAAATTAAATGGGCTGCTACTGGTGTATTTTCCAGGGAAAACAGGGAAACAATAAGTAATTGAATTATATGAATTATGTTTTTGTTGATCTTCAGAAAAATGATTATATCATGATGAAAAAAATATTTTTTAAAATATCACATACAATTTTGCCTTAACAAGAGAAAATGAGCTAGTAAATGGACTGACATTAATCTTAATGACATATATGCAATTTCAAGTATTGACTCATAAAATGATTGATAATTTTCAGATAATTAAATCTAAGATTCTAAAAAATTAAAGAAGCATGACTTGTAGCTTTATAATATTAAATTAAGTTCATGTTAAAAGTAGCAACAATCTATTTTATCAGTAAATCTTAGTAAAATAATGTGCAAAGAAAAATAATTCAGCAAGATTATTTGTATTTTAGAATGTTAAACATTCTCTTTCCAAATAATGATGCTTCTTGGTATTTCTGCCTTTGAACTTCATTTTGTAAATGATACATTCTTTTTTTTTTTTTTTTGGGCGGGGGAGCCACACCGGTGACACTCAGGGTTACTCCTGGCTATTCGCTCAGAAGTCGCACCTGGCAGGCATGGGGGACCATATGGGGAACCAGGGGATCGAACCGCGGTCCGTCCTAGGTTAGCACAAGGCAAGGCAGGCACCTTACCTCCAGCGCCACCGCCGGGCCCCCTAAATGATACATTCTAGTAATCTATAAATACAGTAAGTCTTTTATCTTTCAATATCTTTTAAATTAACAAAACTTTATGAAGGTTATCACTGTCAATTTTAAAGCAATTAATAATCAGCCTAGATATGAAAACAAAGAA
>PVKC010002775.1:0-41732 GCA_004027635.1 Crocidura indochinensis
TTCTTTCTTTCTTTCTTTCTTTCTTTCTTTCTTTCTTTCTTTCTTTCTTTCTTTCTTTCTTTCTTTCTTTCTTTCTTTCTTTCTTTCTTTCTTTCTTTCTTTCTTTCTTTCTTTCTTTCTTTCTTTCTTGATAGCTTTCTTTTTATTCCTTCCTTCCTTCTTTCTTTCCTCTCTTTTCCTTTCTCTTCATCGAACAGTTTTATAATACTAATCCCACAGTCTACTTCCCTACACTATTGGTCCTGCTTTCATCCCTATACCAAGCTTGCATCCTAGACAGGCAGATTGACAGGGAGTGAGGGAATAAGACAAATCCTCAGATCTCAATGTTTACTCCTGTTTTTTCTGTCTCAGAAATTATCCTTGAAGGTTCAAGGAAACCATCTACAATGCCAGGAATCAAATCCAAGTCAGCGCATGCTAGGAAATCTTAATCCTGGCTGTGCTATTGCTTTGGCATTACTGGCATATTTTAAAATTTATTTGCTGGTGTTTGGCTCTCATTGCTATGGTGGTGTGTGTTGTGTGTGTGTGTGTGTGTGTGTGTGTGTGTGTGTGCGCGCGCGCACGCACGCGCATGCATGCGTGTGTACGTGTGTGTGTATTAGTTACTTCAGTCTCATTTCTTATTCCCCACACTATTTTTTCCTTTCCTCTATTCAGTTCAATAAGCCAGAGATCACATTAATCTAGGTATTCCCCTTTAATACATACCTTCTATACGTCACAGGTAAGTGACATTTTGGTATTTGTTTTGCTTTAGCCTCCCTTTCTGAACCTATATTTCTTTCTTTAATTATATTTGTAATATACACATTAAAATACAATGCCCCTAAATACTTGTTTCAGGAAAATATATCTTAAAAAGAATTAGCAAAATTACTTGTGTTGTTACCTTGTGCATCAGTAGAGTTAAATGATTTTTTTTTCCGGCTTTTGGATCACACCCAGTGATGTTCAGGGGTTACTCCTGGCATATACTCAGAAGTTGCTCCCGGTTTGGGGGACCATATGGGACGCTGGGGGGATCGAACTGCGGTCCGTCCTAGGCTAGTGCAGGCAAGGCAGGCACCTTACCTCTGGCCCCAGGGTTAAATGATCTTGCTTAAAATATGAATGGGGGGGGGGCGGAAGGTAGCGCTGGAGGTAAAAGTGCCTGCCTTGCCTGCACTAACCTAGGATGGACCTCGGTTCGATCCCCTGGTTCCCCATATGGTCCTCCGTGCCTGCCAGGAGCGACTTCTGAGCCAATAGCCAGGAGTAACCCCTGAGTGTCACTGGGTGTGGCCCCCCCCCAAAAAATATGAATGAGGGACAAACAAATCACACAAAGGTTAAGACTCATGCTTTGCACATGGCTGAAACCATTTTCTTTTGAGCATTGTATATAGTTCCTAAACCACTAGGTTTGATCCTGAGCAGAGCCAGATTTAGCCATTAAACCAAAATGGACAAAATTAAAAAGTGAAAAATCAAGATTATTTTATTAAATTTACTTTGACCTAAGATGAATAAGTTATGGCTACAAAACTTAGGTCTTAGAGTAAACAAGATTAAATAGCCTGGTTTTATGTAAATTTACTAAAAAAAAGTTTACTCCAAGACCTGATATGATTAAGAAATAACCTTTAGGTTGTAAACTTAAGTGAAGCCCTGATATACAGTACAATTCCTAAAGTTCCATTCTCTCCATATTCTGTATGTCTAAATCTCTTGCCAAAAACAAAGAAATTTCAACAAGAAACATAATTTGAATAAATTTAATTTTCAGTGTCATTTATTTGAAATTGGAGGAAAAAGAAAACTGTTTCATATGTATGGGAATAATTGTTATATATAAAGATCTTGATTTGATAATGCATTAAAAATAAATAGTCATAACTTATTTTAATTTTATGATTAGTATATTCTGAGATTAATTTGCTATGTGTTTATATCTATTATATGTATATACGTATCACCAAAGTGATAATTCACAAAAGAATAATTATATGAGAACAGAATTTTAAACCACAACTATTTTATATATTTATGGAAGCATATTTACAGAAGAAAAGATTTTATTACTTTGAAAATGGTGTCATTGATTGATGAATAAATCTTCTTTCTAAGCCTTAATTTTTGTGACTATACTTTACTGCTTTATGTCAGTACACTTCTTAACATGTCCAGTTAAGTACTACCTCAGGCAAAATTATTCATTTCCATTTATTATCATTTCTGGGAAGTGTTTCCTGATAAGTTCTCTACTTTTATAAGAACTTGGTATTTCAAATTAATATTCAAATGAGTCTTCTATATAAAGTATTTTCCCACTGACTATAACTGCTCCTCTTCCAAATAATTGTCTTTCTATTTATTTTAGGATGCTAAAATATATTATTTATTATGTATGATATATACAGACATTTGGTATAATAATTTTATTCTACTAAATATTTTCACTATTTCACCATCATGCCTGTCTCTTAAAAAGCAGACTACTTACTTAAAAAAAGCAGTCTACTTAAATATTCCCTCAATACACCCATACAGCATTGCATACTCAAGCGAGCACCTGAAACAGCATGTCCATAAACTGGGTTACATTTATCTTTGATATACATCTTAATGAACTCAAGTGGTATAGAAATCATTAATAGTGCTTCTGCAGGGCATAGATTTTTAATGCCTTCTCAAGCTATTGTCCTTTTCTTTACTTCTACTTGTAGCATACTGTTGTAAAGTAAAATACCATTATTTTGATCTTACTTACATTGTTATATCCTCAGTATAAGAATCCAAGAAAGTTTTCCTTTTTCTGTAGAGCATGAACTACTGTTAAAATTACTTATTGACATTAAAGACATAAATGTACCTAAAGAAAAAATCTTATTGACAGAAAGTACCTGTATAAATAAAACATCATATGTAGCACCCTTCAACGTTTTTATTGACTTTTACTATGAACAGAACATTTATCTCTGTATTTTGCTCTTACTTTCATTGTATATAAAATCACAAGCATACCCTTTTTGGAAAATAGTGTATCTAACATAGTATCACTGCCCCTTTCTCTAATCTTTTCTAATCTACAGAAAACACAAGATGTTTTCAAACCAAATATTGAATATCTTTGAACACAAAATGGGGATTTCCTCTTTAAATAAAAGTGCGTGTTGATGGATTTCATGATCAACAGTTTAAACTGCTTCCTATCTATTAAATATGGACACTTAAGTACATTTACAGCTTAGCTATCAGCTTTTAGTACTATTAGACTTTCTATTTGTGCTTTTATTTGCAAAAATATTATTGAAAACAACAAATAGGGACTTAAAATTAATTTTGATGATATACAATCATTCATCATAGAATTTGACATTTTTAAATATTAGTACAAAGTCAGGGTTTTTAAATGTAGGTACTGAACTTGAATTTATATAGTAAGAATAGTGAAAATAAATACTGCTTCTTAAAAATTTAAAATAAATTGCAGTTTGCATAAGTTGTATAGGTCATTGTTTTATTCTGTCTCATTCAGTATGATCCTGTTGGTGAATTGGGTATGATTTAGAAAAGGTTATTCACTTTAAAAAATAAAACTTACCTTTGTCTCATAAAAGATGCTACATTGGGTACATTTGCTTTGAATAGACTCAATTCCAGATTGATCTCCTGGCATACATATTGTTTCCCTGAGTCCATCTAGTAGTGATCTCTGAGAAAGACTAATCCTTGTGCGCTATTGGGTCTGACCACTTCCCCCACTTCCAAAATAAAAACTAACTATAAACAAAAGGAAACAAAAGAAATCTATAATAAGCTGCATGTAGATTATTTCTAATCTTTAGTACAAAGATTATTCCTTTCACACTGTTCCTGTGATATCACTCTAATGTCTTTACTTAAATTTAACTATAGGTTCGCAATCAGTAGAAAATCTTTTTACTCCCCAGTACAAAGAGAGTAAGGAAAAGTGAGCAATTTAACTTTAATAGTTAATATCACCTGTGCATTCTGAAATAATCCCTGCAGACTATTATTTCAGAGATTATTTACCTATTACCTGAGACTCAAAGTGCTCCTCTGTACCCATAATCTCTGCTTAGTGATCACCCCTTCCATATAATAAACAAACCATCACTAAAAACAATAAGAAAAATAAGTGTATTATAAGGATGAATCTTAGATGGTATGAGATAATAGGTTTGTTAGCTATCTGATTGATTATATCCAGCTTACTGGATGTAATTCAGAATTGCATTTGAAGTGGCTATGTTTATCTATTTCAATTGATCTTTAAGACAATTAATATGCGCATGCAATATTGGAAACCGATTTTTAAGCTATGAATAAACAGTTGAAATATTCAAGTCATGCATTTTAAAACTGGAAAACAAGTTTAAAAGCTCACTAAAACTTGCTAATGCTTTTTAGGAAATAAAAGTTGCTTAAAAAGTTTTATATCTGGGCCAGAGCAGTGTCACAAGCAGTAGGGCCTTTGCCTTGCACATGCTAACTTAGGACAGATCGCAGTTTGAACACCCAGCATCCCATGTGGTACCCCAAGCCAGGAGAGATTTCTGAGCAAATAGCCAGGAGTAACCCTGTATGTCACTGGGTGTGACCCAAAAATAAAACAAACAGACAAAAATTCTAAAAAAAAAAGTTTAAACCTGAATACAATTAGATTTTTGATATCTATTGTTCTTACCGGTGAAAAATATCCCCAATAATTAAATTCAATGTACTCCATAATCTTTATGTTTCAAATATGTGAACATTACTTTTAGTCCTCTTGATTCTATTTGGTATTAGAACTTTATGAGAACCAATCTCAAAATTTTAAAATATTCATGAGAAGTAAAAAAATGCACTTCACATAATTCATCAGTCTAGTGAAAATGAATGAATATTAGGAAATTTGTTTTGTTTCCTGCAGGTTTTCTTAGAAACTATGTATCACTGTACTTTGAAACACCTTCACAAGAAGATGCATTTTTGTCTTACTTTCTTAGAAAATTTCACTAGACTAACGCATTGCAACATTTATCTTGCCACATGATACTTTGGTGCTAGATAGCCATATAGTATCTTTCAAATATGTATTCTTTGATGATGTATCAACTTACATAGTATGATGACTAGGTTAGATATTTTATTATTATAACTCTTGCCAAGTGTCTGAGAAAACTGAGTCTCAAGACATTCTCGGAAGATTCATTTGAGAGGCAAGAATAAGGCTATTTTATTAACTATGAGAGAAAACTACAAATAATGTTACTTGCTCAGAACTATATTCCACTTACTGCTTTAACCTATACTATTATTTAACTCTCTTATGTATGTAAGAGAGTACCTTAGCCAAATGTACTCAGCTTAGGGTTACTTTTTATTGCTTTGCTTGACCATCCTAAAATTATATGGAATAGTTACAATTATCCATAACTATAAGCTTTCAGCTTATGGTGAATTATTATACTTTCATATTTAAGTTAATGATGTTATTTGTGCATAATTTTATGTTTTTCTACCTGCTGCTTTCTAAAATGTGACAGTAATCCCTTCAGTAATGTGAAAAATACTTTCAAATTCAAGGGAGCATTCAATGTCTTTGTCAATATCCATATGCTCTTTGATAATGCAAAATATAAAATAAATATCTCCAAATATCTCCATAAAATATCAATTTTTAATAAATCTTCTTTAAATTATTTTATTAATTAAAATTTGTTTTTTGATTTTTAGCAAATTTAAAATTCTTTTGATAACATTAATTTACTGTTGGTAAAATCTAATGAAGGGGTTTTACTTTGTGTTTTCTGTTGAACCTTACCTGGCTATGCTTAGGGCTTCACCTCTGACTCTATACTCAGAAAACGCTCCTATTAGTATTCAGAGCATTTTATGGAGTTGCGGGATTGAACCTTTTTCAAGAAATGAGCAAGGCAGGCTCCTGACTTTCTGTACTATTTATTCTATCCCCTAAATAATGTTTTTTTTTTCTTCAGCCTTAAAGATACTTAAATTATAATAGATACTTTAAATTACATTTTTTAAAACACAACTACATAAACTTAAAGTTAGAATAATGTGTCAGAGAGATAGTTCGACAGGCTGAATTTTGCACTTTGCAGCAGGAGACCTGAGCTTGTTACTTAGCATTACAAGGACCCCTGAGTTACTCCTGAGAATTCGAGGAGTAACTGCTGAGCACAAAATGGGAATTAACCTTTTAATTATGCTGAGTGTGATCTCTAAATTAAAAATGTGTATGTGGGGCCGGAGTGTTAGCACAATAGTAGGATGTTTATCTTGCAACTGGCTGGCCCAGGACTAACATGGGTTTGATCCTGAGCATCCCAAATGGCCCCCCAAGCAAGGAGCAATTTCTGAGCACAGAGCCAGGAGTAACTCTTGAGCAGTGCCTGGTGTGGCCCCAAAAAGTAAACAAAAAATTGTGTATGTGTGTATGCATAAATGTATACATGTATGCATATATGTATATATGTATGTATCTGTTTGTATTTTGATTGAGTTTACCAGTAAGAACATGCCATATAGCATGGTTAAAGGACAGCTCAATTGTAGATTGATTGTACAATTGTAGATCAATTGTAATCTTCCTCTGCTTTCTTTGTCTGGTAAAAGACTAGACAAGTATGCTTCCTTGAAAGATACTAACAAAAAACCACAAAAATATACTACCCACACAAATTTCATAGCAATAAACATCATTTCATTTTTTATTAAGGGTATAGTAACAAAAGAAAATTTGACAAAATGGCTTTCTTCTTTCCACAACTATAGTAGAAACTACTCTGGTAAAAATAAATATTTTAACTCCATAAAATACTCTCTCTTCCATTAGTTGTATATCCTGCAGTCAAAAAACCTTAGAAGAAAATTAATATTTAAATTATTGTTTGTTTATTTGGGGCCACATTCACAGGTTCTAGAACTTACTCTTGGCTCTACACTCAGGGCTCATTCCTGGCAGTTCTCAGGAGACCATATGCAGTGCCTAAGAATGAAACCCTAGTTGCTCATGTGAAAGGCAAATGCCATACCACTGTTCTCTGACTCTGTCCCCAATACTAATATTTAAAAATTTTGTAATCTTTATTTTTTTTCATTTAGCAAAAGGTACTCTGTAACACTAGAGTATCCCCTTGACTTTTTTTTTATCTTCTTTCTTCTTTGTCTTCTTGACTTGATGTCTTTTTTTGGGGGAAGGTCACACCTAGCTGATATTGGTTATTACTTGTTCTGTGCTCAGAAATCACTCCTGACTGGCTTAGGGGACTATTTGGGCACCCAGGGATCAAACCCAGGTTAGTCATTTGTAAGGCAAATGCCTTTTTCACTGTGCTATTGCTCTGGACCTTGACTTCATATGTCTTTGTTTTTCTTATTTTTTTACCTTGATAAACACAAATAAATGAGAGAATAGTTAAATGAACTAGAAGTTCACTTGATAACATGAAGATATAACTTAAGATTATTTGAATTAAACAAAGGTGTTTCATATGTTCTTAGAGTTCTTTTATCCCCTATTAAGCACAGATGTATTCAGACTTCTATCAGGAAGAAAACATTAAGGCCTGGGAACATATCTGAAATAGTGTTGAGAAAATAAAGAAAGCTTCAAAAAATAATGGTTTCTGGGAAAAATTCAAACACCGAGAAGATCTGAGGTCAGTGATATAGATATTTTTCCTAGGCCTCATAACAATAAAAGAGTTGAGTTATTCTCTATCATTTTAAAATACGAAAGTAGATTATATCCTCGGAAAATATTGTATGTACGCTATTGACAGAGAAGATTGAGAGAAAAAATTATAAAGAAGCAAGTGGTGTGGAAACAATTTTTTTTATTAAAGTAATAGTTATTTTATTTTAGGAGTAACACATTAAGAGCACCAGCAAGAGATCACAAAGAACAAATTTGAGAATCACATATAAAATTTCCATAGCAAAGTCTTGCAACCATGTAGAAATTCCATTGATGTAACTGCATTTTTCTGCCTGCAGCCATAGTTTATTTTGCAAACTATTTGATTTTCGTTTAAATGGTCTTAAATTACATCAGTACCTACATGTACAAACTAAGTTTTATACCCAGACTTCCATATTTCTTTTTTTTTTAATCTGAAAATGGAATTGTTTGCTCTTTTCTTCAGCTGGCCCTATTTTTCTAGGGAAATGATAAATTGCAACTCCCTTCCAGAAAGGGCATGAGTTTTGTTTTTCACCTAGAGGCTCATGCCAGTGAGTACTTGACTCCTATCATTTAGAAGACCTCTTTGACAAATGTAAACATTTTACATTTTTCAGGTTAAAAAAGTAGAGTGAGCTGTAGGAATAGAGCAGATAGTGGTATAGTAATATAGTAGTACAGCTGGTAGAGCATTTTCCTAGCACTAAGCTGACCTGGTTTAATTTCTAACGTCCATATGGTCCCTAGAGTACTGTCAGGAGTGATCCGGCATTGCAGAACCTGAGTAATCCCTGCGTACTCTGGGTGTGGCCCAATAAATACAGAGCCAAGAAAACCTTTGACTGTAGAATTGAAGTCATTCCATATAAATTTATTCAGATAACGTTCAAGGACCTAGAGCAGAATACAGTGAGGGAATTAGAAACATTCTTTCCTGGAGATTTATTACTAATGTAGATGATAGATAATAATATAAAATTTGAGCAACTAATATACACAATGTATATACAATAAAGGAAGAAAGTTCAGCAGGAAGTGGAACAGTTAGCATCTATGGATATGTTCATTTGTTTTGTTTTGTTTTGTTTTGGGGGCACACCCAGTGGGTCTCAGGGGTTACTCCTGGCTCTGCACCTAGAAATAACTCCTGGCAATCTCAGGGACCATAAATGATGCTCGGATTGACCAGGGTCACTTGTATGCAAAGCAAATGCCCTACACAGTTTGTTGTGTTATCGCTTTGGCCCTGAATAGCTATTTTCAATTATATAGTTAGGGAAACATCTTAGTAAAAATGTTAACATTTAACTAAGACTCTAAAGAAATAAGTGAACTATTCATGTGGTTCTGTTAGGGATAAGTATTTCAGAAATGATAAAATATAGACTCCAGAAATTTCTGTTCTAGTGTGATGAATATACCTTAAAGACACTGATACAGGTAGTTTTGAGTGAAATAGTGAGAGAGTTGAAAAGATTTTTGTATTTGGAATGGAGCAAGGTGATGATACCATCACTTTTAATATGAACTTATGAAAATAGGTCCTTGAAACTCTATTCTAAAGACATCATGAAGCTGGATTTTCTTAAGTTGCCTAAATGCCTCTCAAGGATTCATAACACCATAGAATAGAGGGTAACTTGTCTCCTATCTATCTATCTATCTATCTATCTATCTATCTATCTATCTATCTATCTAATGTATTTGAACATGATCAGGTACTAATTTGATATATTTTATTTCAGGCATATTTTTTTCTCTTTTGAAAGATTTCCTTAATCCATTCATTGCTTAAACGTTAAGCTAACCCCTTCACTACCTGCCCTGCTCTAATGGAGTTAGATCCTTTAAGGAATTTTTCATAGCAGAGTTCAAAATTAAACATAGTCAGTAGAGGGCGCTAAGACAACATTGCACAAGGAAGAGTGTTTCCATTCCTGGTGGCTATCTGTTTTCTTATTTGCTTCTACTGCAAGAGTGACAGTGAGTATGTTCAGTGGTACATTGTTTCCATCTCACATCAAACCACATAACTTTATAGATATAATTTCCCTTATTGTAACTCAGTGAGATGCTATAGGTAGCAGATCTCTTGCTGCTCTGCTGGTAAAAAGGTTGCATTGCCCTATTTCCATCTGTGTCCACCTGGCTGTAGCTAAAGAGATGTGTCATGCTTGCCTTGCAACTAATCGTAGGCAAGCTCTCTTCTGAAAACTCAGCAAACATCACTATCTCAGAAAAAATGTCTTTCCACATATTATTTATATGAATGGCCACTGTCTCTACCTACTATCTGGAAACTCAGCAGACTTCACTCTCTCTAAAGAAAAAAAAATCTTTCTACATATTATTGATGTAAGTGGTCACTACCTCTACCAACGATCTATGTCTAATGAGATCTGAATCCAGACTTGGATACCTAAGGAAATCATTCCTCATGTCTAAACTGTACCTTCTTTGAATATTCTCCATTAGCTCACAAGTTTTATCTGCACATTTCATTATGCCATTATAGTTTCTATTTTATTAATAGCCATGCATTTATATCTGTATTTTTATTAAATATTAAAATATATTTACATTTTTCTACCCATTTCGTATAGTATTTTGCCTATTCATATTGGCATAGTCTCAAAGAAATGATTAAAAGAAAAACGTTTAATGATTAAAAAGAAAAAAAGTTCTAAAACAAATTTTTTCAGTGTTGTTGAAAACACCAGTTTGAAAGACTCAGCCAAAAGTTACTTTACTTATGGTAGTCAGAACTCAAAAATGAGAATAAGCATAATCAAGATAGGTAATTGAAATAAATGAAAAATGTTTTGCATTTTTTATGTATGAGTGTTTTGTGGTGCAGAAACCAAACCTTAAATTCCACAGAGGCTAAGCAAGTGATCTACTGGCTCCCCAAAGTGCTATATTTTTAACCCAACTACCACAAAGTATGGAACATCTGGCTAGAAAAGTGTTGTGGATCTAATAATAAATGAAGCAATATCATTTTATACATAGCTATATACAAATATTGAGTTGTTACTTGTAAAACACCTGTGCCATTGTTCTAAATTTTAATATGATTTATTATTCATTAAATATGTATTTATTGAATAGCACGTATAAACTGTTAACCAAATAAAGTTGGGCTATGAGAATCACATAAAACACACTGAGTATTGGTCCAGCCAATATAGGGGCAGGTGAGGGGGCATGACGAAACAATACAGTGAGTAGGACACTTGCCTTGCATACAGTTGATGCAGATTGTATACCCAGCACCTCATATGACCATTTATATTCATATAATTACATTATGAGATGATAAAAATCTATTATGGCTGTGAAGTGACAGAGTAAAAGGTAAGAGAAAGGTCAGGTATGTTTGGGGAGATAGATGTTTGATTGGGACCAACCCTTCTGTTAAAGGTCTCACTCAGGAGGTAATTACATTGATATCTTTACATCTCACACTAAATTTCACTAAGAAAGGTAATTTCTGATGCCAACTCATCTTGTTATAAGATCTTGATACTTTGATGTATCATATACTCTCCTAGAATAATAATTTGCAGACTATCACCTTTACCAGTGAATGAGACAACTTCTTCCTTGCTACTCAATTCTCATAGGATAATTTACTGGCCATACTATACTAATTGGAGATAAAATTATGTATAAACTTAAAATGCAATGTCAATCACTCAATGAAATTTTAGTGCAGGAAAAGCTCCAAGTAATTTTATTTAATTACTAAGCTGTAGTTAGCTAAGGTACTCTTTTGATAAATTTGAAATGGACTAGTAGAGACTCAGAGCATTAAGCTTCATTTGTTTGCTGCCTCTTTTAAATAATCTGATTTAAAACAATTTTATTATTTGTTTTTTTTTAAATATATATTTTATTTAAACACCTTGATTACATACATGATTGTGTTTGGGTTTCAGTCATGTAAAGAACACCACCCATTACCAGTGCAACATTCCCATCACCAATGTCCCAAATCTCCCTCCTCCCCACCCAACCCCCGCCTGTACTCTAGACAGGCCTTTATATTAATTTTATTCTTTTTTGTCTACACCTAGTGGTGAATAGGGCTACATATGCTTATGTTTCAGGGGCCATGGCCACAGCATCTCACACACACTAAGCATCTGCTTTATAACTAGAGCAATACCCCTGATCCCCCAAAAGTTTGTAACTGCAGATAGAAAAACAGAGGAGGAATTATTTTTCTTACAATTTTATTTATTTAACTTATATTTTACTTACATTTGCCTTTAAGAGTTTTATATTCATCTGAAATTTATCTTAAAATAAGTCATGATAAAAGAGTTTTATACTTTGTCAAAACGTGTTTTGCAACATAAACGATACATTTGGACACAAGACACACCTGTCCTAAGCAAGATTATTGCTCTCTGATGCTATCCAGAAAAAAATTTAGCAACTAAGCATTTATCAGTGTGAATTCATTGATATGTTTGAATACTTTAGAAATGTTGAATTCTTAATCTTGTTCTTTTGAGACTCTGCAAACCCTAGAAGTAATATGGTAGTTGAATTATTGGAAAGTTGGAGCCACTATTCCTTGGCACAGTATCATGTGGCTCTGTTCCATTGTAAACAAAGGTTGGTTTAGTCAAATTAGCCATCTGCCTCTGATGATTTTAAACAGCAATGTGACATATTTTAGTACTGAAACAAGCTTTTGCTTAGTTGTGTTTTTTTGTTTTTATGTTTGTTTCTTTTTCTTTTTCGAGAAGATATCAGTGGATAACAGCAGGGCTCAGGTTTCCTCTTAAGATAAATATTTCAATTACTAAGAGCATCTGACTTCTGTACCAAAGATTGTCTCAATATTTTATGGCAAAACACTAATGAAACTTACATTTCTTGATTCTACAATTGTTAGTTCTTCGATAGTCACTTGACCTCTTCGAAGTTAATGAATTAAATTTGCTATACTTTTATGGAATGTATAACATACTTTAACTACATATTTAGAGTTAGTGAATAAATGGCTACATTTAACTTTAAACAGATACATGAAGATATCTACTTATTTTGTCATGTGACTAACTTTGGGACGAGGTAATGAATCTAGAGACATCAGGTCACTGACATGCTTTATTATCAAAGCTATATGGCTTATTGGTAGTGGTAATTATAAGTCTTTGGTTTCTCACTAGGAAGCTTTTGGTGCCTGTGAATTGTCCCAGGGGAAGTTTTAACTTTTTATATTTATTACAAACTTATCACAAACTCAACTACATCTGTGGTGGATTGAATATATTCTGGTACTTAATCTCCATTTTGATTTTATATCATTATTAATAAGTGAAATTGCTAGTTTGTCATATAATATGTAAAATCTCACTTTAGGTATCAGAAGAGAAATGGTCATTTACTTTAGTAATTTAAAACTCACAAGAATCATCACACTTTACAATTGATAAAATGTGAAATTTATTTCACTTTTTTTCTGAGCTAGTATTGCTCCAAGATACAGATATGTCTATTAATATATAACTTTCAGGTGGATACGAAATGCATATCTTAAAATGTTTTGTAGAATGCTGTATTAAAGTATCATAGATTGGGGCCAGGTGGTGGCGCTGGAGGTAAGGTGCCTGCCTTACCGCACTAGCCTTGGACGGACTGCGGTTCGATCCCCCGTGCCCCATATGGTCCCCCAGGCCAGGGGTGACTTCTGAGCTCATAGCTAGGAGTAACCCCTGAGCGTCACTGGGTGTGGCCCAAAAACCAAAAAAAAAAAAAAAAAAGTATCATAGATTATGGGATTGACAAAATAATATAGTGGGTAAAATATTTGTCCTGCACATTGTAGACTAGGATTTGATCTTTGATACCTTGATATTTTGATACTCCATATGATTGTTTGAGTATCACTAGAATTGAACCTGTGTACAGTGCCAGGTGCAAGCCCTGATCACCACAGGTTATGGCCAAAGCCAAGAATATTGATAACAGTCCAATAATAATAAAAATCAAATACAAGGAGAGTTATTAATAGCAATTTGTTTCTCACAGATATGGAAACTAGTAAGTCCAAGATCAAACAATGGCAGCTTTGGTTTATGATGAAGATTTATTTGACTGTATTTTTGCATTGTCCTCACACTCTATGAAGGGGCCAGATGGTCTCTGATTTTAATTTGTAAGGGCACTAAACTTGTAATAGCCTATCCTCATGATCTAATCATTTCAATGCTGTGATCATTCTGATCTTTTATCTTGTGATTATGATCATCATATGAGGGATTTGGTTTCAAAATAAAAACTGGGGATGGCATAAACATGGTTGATGATAGCATTTCAATTTATTTTTATATTACAGTTATACAAAGTTCTTTTGATTATTTTCAGTTACTTGACTTTGAACTTATAATAGTTGTATTATTATTCCTTTTTTACACCCTGCCCTGGATCCATGTTCTTCCCTTAATTTCTTTGCAATTCTAACAAAAAGGAGCAATCCATATGTTTTACTTATGTTTAGTCATTTTCTTAGACCAATGATGATAAGGTATGTAGAGTTTAATTACTGGTATGTGTGTATGTATGTATTTATGAATTAATTTTATTTTTGGTTATTGGGTCACTCCCTGGTGATGGTCAGGAGTACTCCTAGCTATACATTCAGAAATTGCTCCTGGCTTGGGGAACTATATGGGATGCCGGGGATCAAACCAAGGTCTGTTCCTGGGTCAGTCGCATACAAGGCAAATGCCCTACTGCTGCACCGTCGCTCCAGCCCCTGAATTAATGTTTTAATGTTAATTACTTGGTACTGTAAATTATATCATTAATATAGGAAGATATATGAACTACCTTCTACTCCAAAAAGCCTCAGAATTATGTTGAGTCATATTCAAAAGTCAATCTTCCAGCCTATGTGAAGACAGAATGAGAATAAAATACATGTTTTAAACCATTCAGTTTGGTGATGGCTTGTTATTTTTTATTTATCTAAAAATTTAACTGATGAAAGTAGCTTTTATATCTAAACATTGACTTTAAAAACATTTTACTGAAAGTCAGTTGATAAATATTCTTTATCTATATCATGCTTTTTTCATCATTATTACTTGTAAGTCATTTTATAGTGTCTCATTAATAATACCTATTATGTGCTTTCATTCTTTGTCCAGCCAGTTACTTTAATAAAATACACTTATTATTTTTGTTTCTTAAAAAATTAAATCTTGTCCTGATTAAATCTTGCCCTATAGTTTCACAGAGAGATACCTGCAAACTTCTTTAATAACTATTCTTTCTCTCTCAAAGTCTTTCTAAAGAACAACCTCTTCCATTGCCTGCAAATTTAAAACACTATCTTATTTCCAATCTAGTTAAACTGTTTGCATTTGACTTTATTTTCTAATTTACGTATTAACCTACTCAAACTAGCCTGACATGTACCTGCATACCCTGGAGAAAAAATGAGCTGGTTATTTTTCAAAACAATGGATCCTCTGCTAAAAGACACTGGATTTTTATTAGATTTACTAAAAACTTGTCACTTTTTGGAGGTAGAGGGTGAATCTTTATTTCTAGCTATATTTTACTTTTTCATGAGTTGGCAGTTCAGGTTTGGCCAGTATTGAGGACAAGTAAAGACTCCATCCAGGAAGAGAAACTAAGTGTTTTTATATGCATAGACCTAAAGCAAGAGGAACAGCACAGAGTGTACTGTTCCCATGGGAAAACACAAAGGTGTTTTTGTCAGAAAACGGGAGCAGAGCTGCCGAGTGCTTAAGCTACAGCCTTTCCTATAACGTCCATAGCAAAGACAATAGGCAGGAGACAGTTTAGGATGTCCTAGTATAAATTAGTTATGGTGAAATTTGAACTATAAAAGTCATCTCTAATTGTGTGGTACCTGACTCTGGGATGATTGATGCACAACAATTTGGTCTCTATTAAATAGGTCAGTCAGAGATCAGATAGGGGAGCCATGAGTCTGGAATTCTTTTCAATTTTTGTTTTATTTATTTATTTATTTATTTTGCTTTTTGGGCCACACCTGATGACACTCAGGGATTACTCCTGGCTTTGCGCTCAAAAATCGCTACTGGCTTGGGAGACGCCAGAGATTGAACTGTGGTTTGTCTTAGGTTAGTAGCTCATGAAAGGGAAACATCCTACCACTTGCGCTACCACTCCCACTCCCCTATTTTTTTTTTATCAAAAGTGCACACTTTCCTTAAGTCTAAAAAAATATCTAACAGAATGGACGAGGGAACAGAAATATTTTTTTAAGATCTAAAATCACTTTATTCTGAGAAAATAAAATATGTGTACACACATTCACACATACTATTACTTGTCAAATATCCAATTTTAGTGTCTCCCGTTACTTGATAAACACTATAGAAGCAATATAAATGAAATTTATCTAACTGATTTTTAGTTTTCTCATTTTGTCAGAAACTAAAATAAGTCTGAATCAACACTCAACACCTGGGTATCCTAAGAATGAATAGAAGGAAAAAAAGCAAAAAAATATTCTGGGATAGTAATATGGTTATCTGGCACATACCTTTTCACAACTCAGTTTCTATTTTGGGACACAATCTGTGCTTCCTTGGACGTTTTACTTGAGTGGCATTTACAAAGGGTTGCAACAAGAGCAGTAAGATTGCATTCCTTGAGCTCTATGCAAACAGATCTGGGAGTTATTCACACTCTTCAATTTCTCTCCAGATAGACTGGGAGTTTGGAGAGATTCTGCATTATATGCTTCAATGTAGTCCTCTAATCCATCACAGGCTGTCTGACATTTCTACTTTTCCTGCTGTTATTGCATTATACAATCTCTAGCAGCCTTCTACCCCCACCCAGTTTAGAGAGCCAATGCTCTTACTTAGATGGCCTATGCCCAAAGCTTTAGAATTCAGACCAACTCTTTTCATTGTTACTGGATCTTTTATTGAAGTCACCAACCTTTCACTCATCCACAATTCCACCCTGGTTTTATCTATAAAACCATAAAGGCAGGACTATGGATCTATCAGTCACAGCTATTTTCTCCACTAACAACCTTTCCTATCTCCTTAGGACTAGTTCATTGCCCTTGAACCTCTGTTAAGTGGTACACTCACCCCAAAGACATATTGTAGTTTTTTTCAGTTGTAAGATGCCCCAAGGTTTATCCAGACCTATTTTACTACCAAAAGTTAGGCTACTTAAAATTAAACAACCTAAGAAAAAGTGTCAGTGATAAATTGACAACTTTAGCTGCAATCATAATGATATAAAAAAAATAAGGCCAAATTTGTTCTCTACAATTTGTAGTATAATGATAACTTAATTTAGCAAGCAGGTATTTGGGGACTAATATGCACCACATCTTTTACTGAAATTTGATTCTCATTAAAAGGTGTGATATTGTCTCCTAAATACAGTAGAGTACAGATTAAGGTACATTTTTTTTTTTTTTGGTTTTGGTTCACACCTGGAGGCGCTCTGGTATTACTCCTGGATCTGTGCTCAGAAGTTACTCCTGTCAAATTGGGGTACCATATTGGATGCTAGGATTTGAACCACCTTCCATTCTGGGTCAGCAGCATGTAAGGAAAATGCCCTACCGCTGTGTTATCACTTTGGCCCTAACCTACATATTAAACTATATGAACATGATATGCCCTAACCTACATATTAAACTATATGAACATGATCTGCAATCAGGTCCTAGTTTCAGAATTCCAAAGTAGGACCCATGCGTGTTGGTATATGCAGTCTTCAAATTATATTATGAATAAATGATTATATCTTGATGATATTTCATATGTGTATTAGAGTGGAAAACATGGTAAGACACACTTCTATTTGAATGTTTCTGCAATCATCTATCTTTGTACTCTGATATTTATATAAATCTTTTTATAAAATAATGCCTGTCAGATCAAAGATTTTGTCAGTCAATAATCCCTTATATAGGTAATTGGAAGCAAATTGGGCTTTGCAGTACTCCATTTGTGAGAATGAAGGTGGACAAGAGGGTATCTGTTCAATATGATCAGTTTACAATTTTATTAGTCAATGTTTTAGACATTTGTCTTACTTCTTGTCAGCACCAGTGTCAGTTTCTCTTAAAACAGTGCCCTTATTTTATTTTAAACTATTTACTCATCCAGGCCCTAAATCTTTTGGTGTAGGAAGATTTAAAGTGAACTCTGATTAAATATACCCATCTTTGATCTTAGCAATTAATCTAGGATGCTACGTTTGACAAAAATTTATCCACTGGAAATATAATTCCAGCTCTCATAAAAAATACCTTTTACCATGAAGAGTGTGATATGAAGAGCAGTCCAGGAGCTGAAATTATGCAGTCATATTGCTACCAAAAAGAAAGGCCTGAGGTTTCAAGTAGTTGCAATTTGAAAGCTAAGAAGTAATTCATTCTGTGAAAGAACAGAAAAAATATAGCAAAATAAGGTTCTTAATAACCTTGCTTGAGGCACTGAGTGGAACTTCAAATAAAATCAAGATGAAGCCTAGATTTTAATTTCTCTGAGCTAGTCAATTCCCTTAGTTAAAGGAATTTGGATTGGTTCTCCTGTCACTTCAGAGGTACAAATAATAGAAAAGAAATCATAGTAGCAATGTGGAAGAAAATAGAATCTTTGAAAATGACAAATATATATTTGGGGAGGTACATGGAGATAAATATGATATGGAAACACTAGCAGCTTTGTTCTTGTTGGTCACTGGAAATTTAGAACTGATATAGGAGTGTTGGCAGGGCTAGGGAGAAGGATTTGGGAGTAGCAATAAGGGTCATTAAATTCCTTAGAGATTAGTTCATAGAAAGTAAATAATATATAATATCATTTGCTGTGTAAGAAAGTCATGCCTACAATAAAATCTAAGTCGAGGAGGAGAAACACCAATATGAAAGGATGCGGATCATGGGCCAAGTGGTTTTAGGTGCATTGGTAGTGATAACAAAGGGCAGAACTAAATATTCAAGTCAAAGTCATCAACAATGGAATCATGAAACCCCAACCATAACAATACAAGCTTACAATGGGCCTGTTATACTGGCAGGTGGAGTAGACAAAAGGTGGTTTTATGGGATCCACTCTAAGAACATTACTGGAGGTCAACACTGCTGATGAAGTGAGATTGGCCCTGATTTATTGTCTGCCTGCAACTCAACTATGAAGGGCTTTGTAAATCACAATGGTTTCAATGAAATAAAATAAAATTGAAATAAACAAAGGAACAAAGGACAGAACAGAAAGACATAAAGAGAGAAAAAGAAAGAACTAAACAAGGTCAGAACTGTCAAGGTGGAAAATCTAAGGGACTTTTTATTTCTGGCAAAACTAAATAAATTAAAGCCAACTGAAAGCACTATACCTCATATCTTTTTCAGCACCTAACATCTATAATTGCAACTAAGTTGTAGAAAAAAAGCTGGAATTACTTTGTTTTTAAGTTAGTGAAAAGGCTTTGGCAATCTGTCATAAATATATAGAGGTCAAAGCATATGTCACAGCTGGATATGTCTCATACTTGGGAAGTTTTTTCTTGGAAACAGTTGTACAGTTGTTTGATGCAGTTGCAAACTTTTATAAGCTTTTATCCAATATCTTTGGGTAGTTAATTCAAATCAATTGTATAAGTTTTTCAACCTTAAAACCCAGGTTTCCTATGTGCTTGAGAATTTGGAAATGCTTAGACTGAATAATTCTTATGTGTACTTTTCTGGTATATATTTTTATCATAGAAATAAATTAGTCTTAATAAAAATAATTTTAGGATTTATTTTCTTTATGCTTCAGACTCCTGAATATAAATGCATACACGATACTAGGACATCATTATGTCTTATTTCATATTTATATTTAACCTGTATCAAAATAAGTGACACACTTAAATGAATATTACTTCCTCATTTTTTGTATTTTTTGTTTGTTTGTTTTTGGGATACAACCGACAGTACTCAGAGGTTACTCCTGCCTTTATGCTCAGAAATTGCTCCTGCAGGCTAGGGGGAACATATAGGATGCCGGGATTTGCGCCTAAGGTAAACGCCTTACCGCTGTGCTATCTCTCTGACCCCTACTTCCTCATTTTAAAGGATAATATATTAAGTATCCCAATGTATTTGATGTCATGGCCAACATTAATCATTTTTAAGAGAATTCCCCTTCTCTAATAAGATGAAGTAATTTTGCTTAATTTAAGGCAAAATAACAATAATTATATTAATAACAAAGCGCACTTTTCAACATTTTGTAAATATTCTCCATAAATTTATTCACAACATCTAGCAGTTTTATGAGATGGTATTATGTTTTGTAAGCAAGAAACTGAGGCTGATACATGTTAACACACTCATCTGGTAAATACAAGTTGTGTTTACTCAATAGCTCTGATGGTTCCTTTTTCACTTTAATAAGGATATTTAATAGTGGTTTTATAGGACAGTGTAACACATGTACAATATATAATGATAAAACTTATGTTCTGTTTTGAGAATGATTATATTTAAAATGCTGTTGAAATAGAGGTGACAAACTGCAAAATAATTCATCTTCTTCATTGCTTGTAATTCTCATTTCCTAGGCATTTAAACTGTCTTTTGGAAAATAATTTTAATTATCATCAATGTGCTCAGAGCACCTTACACCTCTTCTGAAAAACCATCCCAATTTTTTAATTTTTTTTATTTTATTAAAGTACTATGATTTATAAATTAATCCATACATGAGTTCTAGACATACAATGGTTCCATCACCAGTCCCACCACTAGTGTTTACTTCTCTCTATTGATGTTCCCAGGTTCCCTCTCATATCTCCCACGCTCCTTGATTGCCATCTTGACAAACATCTTGCAAAGCTCATATGTAAATAATAAGACCTAAATATCCAAACCACAAAATCAACATCAATGAAATCATGAGATGCTCTTGATTTCTTTCCTTCCTTGTCCTCATTTATATAATCAAATAAAGTATAATCCAGATATACCCATTTTATACTGTGCATATTATTTTCTGTTATTTTATCAAACATTTAAAACTATATAGAATCACAAGAATTGTTGATTTGATTATTTTTGTCTAAATATTCAGAGAGCCTTGCATAGGGCAAATGTGAGTTTGATTCTAGTATCCCATTTGGTCCCTTAGCTAACCCTTCCTGAGCATTGGAGGGTATGCCCCCAAAAAAACATTTAGAGAGAAAAAAATGTATGTAATCAATTATTTCTATGAACCCATCATTTTGATCACCTGATTAAACAACTTTTAAAGCATTTATTTCACTGCATTTAGCTGGCATAATGCTTTTATAGTTTTACTGGATATTTTCTAGTCTTATTTAGAAGTCTGATAAAAACCTACTCTCAGGCAATGACTGAAGGAACTATGACCTCCTTTAATTAGAAGATGGAAAGTTGCCAGAAGTTTTCACAGCCAGCAGCCAAAGAGCTTACATGTTTTGAATCCTCATCAAGTTGTCTATTTGGTGAGTTTATGTATTATTCTCTAAACATCCAACATAAAAGCTCTAGTAAGGCAGGAATGGAGAGTTTTGCTAACTAATATATTCTTGAAGCTGAGCATTTTCTCTGCCGACCAAAAGTACTGATTAAATATTAAATGAAAACAATTGACAGCAGAGCTGAATTTTCATAGTGCTGTGTCTTTGACGATAGGAAAAGAAACAGTAAAATTTCTTGGGCAAAGGCATATACAAATGAGGCATAATGGACAAGCCAGAGTTGAGGGTGCTAGAGGGAGGGGGAACAGACAGACAGACATGCACGCATGCAAATGCGCGCGCGCGCGCGCACACACACACACACACACACACACACACACAGATGTATACACAAAAAGAGATAAATAGAATTTTCTAACAGGACTGTGAAAAAGATGTAGTGTGATTGGGGGAGTGTTCAATTTTATTTATTTTTAATTTATTTTTACAAACCTTAGTTTACAATCTTGACAATGAAATTGTTTCCTTTTTAAAGCGTTCCAACACCACACTGTTAACTAGAGTTTTTAAATTAAATGTTTTTAATGCTGTTTTGGAGCCACACCTGACTATATTCAGGACTTTTTCCTGACTGTGCTCAGGGGATCCTAGTTAGTGCAAGGGATCAAATCAAAATTGTATTTTTGCACACAAACCCAAACCTAGGTATTATCTCTTTGGTCAGAGACACCTGCTCTCAAATGTGAACACACACACGTGCTAGGTTGCGAATAATGATCTCTATTATAATATACAAGGAAGAAATCATATTTTCTTAGTTTTGTGTTTTCTCTCATCTACATTTTCAGCTTCTGCCTTTTTGTTGATTTTTTTTCCATCAGTCATCTATAAGCATGCTTATTTCTTCATAGTTAAGATTCAAATGTTCTTTCACTCATTCCATTATCTATTTTCTTTATCATAAGTACATTGTGTAATCTCTTTGACCCCTTAATATGCAACTTTATGTAGGCAGAATGCAATGAGAGGAGTTCAAGAGATATTCCATCAAATAGGTGCTTGCCTTGCAGGTGGCATACTCTGCACTACTAAGCACTGCTGGGTGTGGTCCAATACAAGATAACAACAACAAAAAATAACCCAACAATATAAAATTATCTTGTACAAAAATAGATCCAGATAAGTAAAAAATTGAAAATAAATTTTATTAATAGATTGGTGTAATAATTTAGATATTTATATTACCATATAAATATATTTAAATACTTATGAGGCACATTTCAAAGAGATCGGAGAAAAATTTGAGAATTTCACAGTGGGTTGGTGTCAGGGAACAATGAGTAGCCTATGTAGAATGAAATTTTGGGGCTGAATAGATAATATATGGGTAGGGCACTTGCTTTACTCACAGTAGACACAGATTGAGTCTCACCATTGTCTATGATCCCTGCCAGTAATGATCCCTGAAAACATAGCCAAGAATAAACCCTGAACACTGTCAATTATGTCCCAACATTCTCCCAAATATTCAATAGCTTGGTTTATATCAGATTAGACATATTAAAATAGAAGATTTGTAAACACAAATAAATGATCAGAAATAGGTAGATTTGTTCCTGTGACTATGGAAAATGTCAGGCATGTACTAACAGATATATTTGCAAGTTTTTGAGAGTTTTTGATGTGAAGACCAAAAAAAGGGGGGGGGGAGTTATATTAGTTAACAGCGTTCAGGGACAGGAAAATTAGTACAGCATTTAATCTTGTTTCCTTGTATTCCCTGTAGCTGATCCTGATTTGATCTTTAGCACCATGTATCATCTCTTAAGCAATGAGTGCCAGGAATTATTTCCTAAGTGCAGAGACAGGAGTAAACCCTGAGTTCAGTTGGCAGTGACACTTAAACCAAAAATATAATTATTTTAAAAAGGGTACAGACAAAGCAGTGGCACAAGTTGTATGGTGTTTGCCTTGCATACGCTGACCTAGAACAAACCATGGTTTGATTCCCCAGCATCTCATATGGTCCCCCAAGCTAGGAGAGATTTCTGAGTACATAGCCAGAAGTAACCCTGAGGTTCACCAGGTGTGGCCCAAAAACCAAAAAGTGGGGTGGGGCAGAGAAGTAGCATACAGATTAAGTTTCTTGCCTTACATGTAGTGAATCTTGATAAATCCTAGGTAGCATATGTGGTCCCCTGAGCACTTCCAGGAGTGATGATGCCTTGACATAAAATCTAGAATCAGTCTTAAGTATCATTGGCATAACCCCACCTCTCCCAATTCCCATTAAAATAAAAAAGAAAAAAAAAGATTTATAAACCTAAAAGTAAAGAACATTACAAAATGTAAAGTGAAAATGTTAAGATAGAAAAAAATCTTGTGTCTTATAAAAACTGAAATGCTGTCAGGATGAAAAGGCAGTTTTCTTGTTTTATGTTATCCAGAGAACAGAAGTAGCATGCAATTTGAAAGAAAGCAATTTGTAGCTCAACATAGGAAACTTTCATAATTGGACTTTGAATGACAATGGAACAGTGACTCCTCAGTCAGGGAGATTTTTGAACTTCAGATAACCAAGCATCAGAGAGGTAGAAAACATCTTTAAATTGAATCTGAGTTTAATGAGCTCCCTTGTAAGATTCTTCCTAACTTCAAGGTTAAATAATTCTATAATGTTCATTCTTGTGAGTGATTGTTGTTTTTTCATGACTGTACCTAGCTGAAGGAGCTGTTCGTGTAATCTTTAACTCAGTGACTGGGAGATGACTACTCACTTCATGGGGAGCCTCATCACAAGGAGAGTAGCCTTGGAGAGACATAAGACACAGCCCTTGAAGTCATCTTCATTGTGCGCATGAGAAAAGCCTATTCTGCAGAGTATATAACCTACTCAGGTCACTATAAAATAACAAGTAAAAGAAAAGACAAGACATATATTATAAAAATGATACTGAATTGTGTGAAAGAACAATTCATCTCCACTAAATGAGTATTTTATTTCTTTTTCCAGAGGTGATTACACAGTTTGTCACATTGAACGCAATTGCTTATGGGCTATGGTATTTTTTTTAAGTAATCCCCACTTACTGTACTGGTTGTTAAGAGAGTGTTTTTAATTTCCAGTCACCAAGGGATTGGGTAAATTTAAGTTTGAATGTTAGAGCAGAAGAAAGGTTTAATAGTAACTTGTAAGTGTCTTTTCTGTGCCATTAAGTCAAAATTCTCCACAATTATTTTCTATACCAAACATTTTCTCTTACTGTATAATAACATTCAAGCTCTTTGGTCCCATCATTTTAATAGCCCAGGATGAGGGCTTGGCATATGCTGTAGTGTGGAATAATTATGACACATCTTCAAAAACACATTTTTAACACAAAATTCTATTTTTAAAACAATCATATAGTGGAAAAATGATCCAGACTTTAAAAACATGGCTTTTAACTGAGGGGGTCAAGGGGGAGAAAAATAAACACATACCTCAGGTCTTTCCTATCTGTCCTTGATTTGCCCTCAAGCATTACTGGAAAATATTGTCAGTTCGACTGCCTGAAAATTGTTTTCATTGAAAATAAATGTTTTAACTCTGATGTGTTCCCATTTGATAAACCTTTCAACTTGTAAGCTGCTAAGGAAAGAAATAGCACTTTTGTTTCTGTCACTAAAGCACAAGCAACTTGGAATATGATGGATAGCAAAATAAAAATGGATATGTCTCTTGTGGACCTCAAGAGATGAAGGCATAATAAACCTACCTGGAACCCAAACTGATATCCACCAATAGAAGGCACACATAGGTGGGCTAGCCTTGTGACAAAGCTTACAACCAGGGTATTTGAACTCCAAAGAAACAAGAGTCTCTTTCCTTTTCTATGTTTCTGAATTGTTCTTCCTTGGTATTTCTAAGTTTCATGTAAATTTAGGACCTGAAACATTGAAGCTGGTTGCAGTCATAACTTCTTAAGTGTTACAAGTGTTTGCTCTTGTACTCTTTTTTTTCTTACCTCAAATTATGTTAAAAGAATAATGAACTGGGGCCTGCGAGGTGGCGCTAGAGGTAAGGTGTCTGCCTTGCAAACGCTAGCCAAGGAAGGAGCGCCGTTCTTTCCCTAGGCATCTGATATGGTCCCCCCCCCTCCAAGCCAGGGGCAATTTCTGAGCACTTAGCCAAGAGTAACCCCTGAGCATCAAACAGATGTGACCCGAAAAACCAAAAAAAAAAAAAAAAAGAATAATGAACTAAGGTAAGTCTCTAAATTGTTTCAAAATAATCCCATAATATAGAGTTAGTCTCAGTTAAATTAGATTCAATTTTAGTTGTTTATATTAAGCCTCTGTCTGCATAATCAAAACTATTTTGGTTCTTGGGACCAGAAGCATAGCATGGAGGTGGGGTGTTTGCTTTGCATGCAGAAGGACCGTGGTTCGAATCCCAGCAACACAAATGATCCTCCGAGCCTGCCAGGAACGATTTCTGAGCACAGAGCCACGAGTAACCCCTGAGTGCTGCTGGGTGTGACCCAAAAACCAAAAAAAAATTATTTTGGTTCTGATTATGTAAACTATTTTTTTCTATTTTTGTTATTTCTTGTCCTACTTAGTCTTTACTTAATAGGTATGCTTAGTGAAGAAATTGGCTATTTCCTATTTTAGGAAATTGGTGTTAGTGTTTTATAGCTATATAAATGTTCACAATACTGATGAAACAATGAAATTAAGCATTTGAAGGGGTAGCTTTAATTTGTTGATTTGGAGTTTAGAAATGTGGGTTATTTTGTGATTGAATAACATTCTTGAATCTTTAATGTGTGACTTCGTTTACCTTGATTAACTCAGCAATTCACTACATATTTCCAAAAATACGAATCAATTTTTAATTCAAAATAGATTGAATTGCTTCTGAAACTGCGAAGATTTCCTAAAAGTGTCAATCTTTTTGGAAAATTAAAATTCTGCCATCTTAATGAACGTATCCTAGCTATAGAAAACTGTACAAGAATAATGGGTGGTGGAAGTACCATAAACTGGAGATAAATTACTGGTTATAATAGTTTCTTTTCAATTTAGTGATAAAATTATAATATTAGTTTTATTCTATGTGGAGGAAGTACCTGTGGTGTTTTTTCAGATCTCACTCCTAATTGATGAAATTTAAAACTTAGAAACATTAACTCATTGAAAATCCATTCAGAGACTAACAAAAAGTTTGGAGTTGGAGATATATAATACATCTAGTAGGGCATTTACCTTGATGTTCCCTGACATCTCATGTGGTCCCCCGAGCACTACCAGGAGTAATTCCTGACTGCAGAGTCAGGTCTAACTCCTGAGAACTGCCAGATGTGCCCTCCCATCTCTAATTTTGTAACAAAAGCATGTCTGAAAATGGTAAGAACATTGTGCGGATAATATGGCCTCATTTCAAACTCGTTTTCCCGTCATTGGAGATGTATGTGTGCCTGGGGAGGTGAGTCACATGCCTTAGTGCTCTGGGGCTTTTCTTGGCACTATGCTCAGTAACGCCCCCTGATGGTGTGAAGGAAACCAGAAATTTAAATCCCCATTGGCTGTCTCTGAGATAGGATCTAACATCCAGTACTATTTTTCTGACTCTCCTCTCATTAATGCCCTTAGTTTTAGACAAACTAGCAAACACTATGAGAATCAGGTAAAAAAATGAGAATAATCACTCCAGCCCCACAGCTCCAGTTGAATCGCCTTATTCTAAAACTGAACTTTAAGAACTTTAAGCCTTTAAAACCCGTTTTGAGATGATTTGAAAAGATAAAGCCTGTCTTTTTATGAAAAGACAAATTCTGAATTTGAGGATGCTGAAGATCAGCTTATTTCTGTATGCATGTGTGCTTTTTAGTACGCTATTTTTGCTAATTGTTATATCCATACCAATATTTAATAATAATTTCTTTATTTAAGCAGCACGATTACGAACATGTTCATAATTGGGTTTCAGTAATAAAATGCAGCTTTTCTACCACCAAATGTTTCCAGTTTTCCTCCTCCCTTTGCTCCTGTATTTTTCTCTTTATTATTTTGTATTTTTCTCTTTATAATTGCCATGATAGATATTAATATATTTATTTTTTTTCTAACAATTGCACTTATCACTCTTTGTAGTAAACTTCATATCATGGGCTGGTACTTCAGTCCTCATCTCTATTGTCTCTAGTATTATTACTATACTGTCTTTTATTTTTCTTAAATTCCACAGATGAGTGAAACTATTGTATTTATTTCTTTCCCTCTAACTTAATTCACTCAATTCTATCTACATGACTATCTTCATGAAACTCAATACTATATACATGGCAAGTTTTAATGTATAAAAATAAATCAATTCTAAAGTATCAATTCTCTCCAATGAATTTAAAAACATTTTGATATTTTGATTAGGTTTAATTTATTATTTATTAATACCTTTTTAAAATCATTTCACTTAATTCTAGATTATACCATTTCTATATTTTAGAAATGGTAAATATTAGTTTTAAATTTGATTAATCTTTAACATAAGAGAATTATGTTTGAGTCTTACAATATAATGAACTCAGTAGTTCAGAGACATATTTTAAGAAATAACCAGTGTTTCTTTTCAGTAGTCTGAAGTATACATTTGTACTAACTTGTCAATTGCTAATTTTAAACACTTATTGATTTTTAATTTTTCCTTGGCTGTTAAATCATTTATTTTAATGACTTACTAATAAAATGTCAACTTTCTCCTGTTCCGTGCTCTATATTTATTTTCTAACTATGCTTACTTTTGACCTACCATAGGAAAAATGACTAATATTAATGTCTTGGGGCTTAAAGAGTACTTATACCTTATTGTGTATCTTATAGATTTTTACATTTGGAAGTTCATGTGGATTCATAATATACAGTTTTATTTACCCTTCACGTAAGCCATTTTTGGGAAATCGATTTTAAGGATACTTATGTAGCAACTCTGCAATAGGGCAACCTTTTTCAGTGTTTTAAGATTTTGATATCTGTTTTTCTTTTACAAATGCCTTAGAGTGCATTGTGTTTAACTGGTTTCTGATAGGTAAATATCAGAGTCAGAAACATAGGGTGACATTAAAGAAAAAGAATAATGGCTTTATAGAAAGAATAGTTATTCCATAATAGCAGAGTCTTATGTAACTATTAGTTACGACAAACATAATGAAGAAATATGACTCAAGGATTTGCTGTCTTATAGGGACTGCAACCTAAAGTCCTATAGTGCTAAAGTACTATATAGAATATATATATATATATATATATATAGTTCTAAAGTATTATATAGAATATATATTTACAATTTCTTTGGGGGTCACATACAGTGGTGTTCAAGGCTCACTCTTGGTTCTTTGCTCATTTATTACTTATGGTGGTACTTTGAGACCATATGCAGTGGAATTGAATAAGGTTTTTATAAAGCAAATCTCTTAACACCTGTGCTATTTATTTACTCCCATTTGTTTAAATTTAATGCATTCAAGAATAAGTGATTCCCTAAGGTGTTTGAATGTCTACAGAAGTCTTATATACAGTCTGTGAAGTAATTAAATGTCAGGGTTTGTGTTTGTACAACTAAAGCTCATTGAACTGATTTTACAGCAAATATAAACAATAATTGTTACCTCTAGTTACTCAGAATTAGCTAATTTTATTTGAAGATATCTAACATAGTGTGTCACATGGAATATAAATATATATGTTGTCTTTATATTTCCTCTAAAACTTACATTAACATTTAATGAAGTGAAAGTTAATATTTTTAATATTCTTATATTATTTTTATTTTATTAAAGCAGTGTGATTTGCAAAGTTATAAATAGTTAGATTTAAACATAAAATGTTCAAGCACTAATTCTACCACAAGTGTCAACCTCATTCCCACCAATGTTCCTATAATGCATATCATGCTGCCAACACCACCACCACCCTGCCCCACCAGCCTTCATAGAAAGCACATTTAATATTTGGTTGATTTTTAGTATAATTGACTTTATGATTTGGTTATTTAACTCTCTCACACTTTATAGCCACCATTGTATTTAAATCCCTCTGGCCCCTGCACCACTTCCTTTTCATCAAATCTGTCTCTTCTCTTTGCTAACTCTCTCTATATTTTTCTCTTCCCTATACAATGGGTGTTCTAGACATCATTCTTTAAACCATTGTCCTGTCTTATACAGCTATTAAGATATTATTTATAAATAACATCATCTGTATTTATCTATCTCTGGCTTAAATATATTTTGTTTAATTTTGTTTGGGGGAATTGGGCCATACCCAATGGCTCTCAGGAGTTACTCCTGGCTCTGTACTCAAAAATTGCTTTCAGAGGTTCTGGGGACTATATTGCTCAGGTCCCTTAAAGCTTTATTTTTAAAAGTGATTACTGTTTTTTTAAAATATTGCTCAAAATATTTTTTGTCCATTTTACACTTGAAGTGAGTGTATATATAATGGCACAATAAAATCACTACATTAATTTTTTTAAAGGGTATGTTTTGAAATCTTAATTTTCATTTAGAACTGAGGGGTGTTTTAAGCATGACTTCCTTCCATTTTAGTCACTGAAAGCCTCCCACTTTAATCAGTGTTTTAAACTCTAAAAGTCAGGTGTAAGCATTTTGACAGGCATGACTTATTTTCTCCTGAACTCATTAAAAAAAATCAGCCTAAGAAAGTTTCTGGTGACTAACGTTTTAATATTTAAAGGTGGATAATCATATTTTAAAATACTTTTGGGGCCCGGGAGATAACATGGAGGTAGGGCGTTTGCCTTTCATGCAAGTCATCGGTTCGAATCCCGGTGCCCCATATGGTCCCCCGTGCCTGCCAGGAGCAATTTCTGAGCATGGAGCCAGGAGTAACCCCTGAGCACTACCGGGTGAGACCCAAAAACCAAAAGCCAAAAAAAAAAAAAAAAAGAAAAAAGACTTTCTATTTGTAAACTACTTGTTCATTACTCAGCTATAGTGAATTTCAGCCTGAATATTTGTTTCATTAAGTGTTTGTTTATTATTTGATAAATGTATATAGGGTCTTCTCTGCTGAATATATTTGTAAACATTTTTTAAACTAAATGTCCATTGTTTTATTCATATTTTTCATTCCTTTCTCATTTATTTCTCTAACTGGAGCCTGTTTTTGCTAAGTGCTAGAAAGCAAAGTTTAATTTCACTTAAAAATAAAAATATTTCTGAATAAAAAATTAGAACTAGAAAAAGAGAAAAATTACCATCTTGAAGAATATTTTAAATGCTTATGATATTATACCAACCCTGACTGTTTATTGTTTTACAAATTTTCTAACTGGATGTATGCAATACTTTGAAGAGCTTTCTATATTTTATATAGAGTAATTCTTATAATTCTACATCAGGAAGTCAAAAAAATCACTTCCAGCAGATCTCCTAAAAAAAACTGGTGGTGAGGAACTGTTCTTATGTTCCTCACAAAATTGACTTAATGTTGCTTATATGTATGATGTTATCTAAACCAATCCAAACTTTGTGGTATGGAATTTACTATGTTCAACCAATGTAGCTTTTTCAACTCAAAAGGCTAGAAATGGGCCCCATAAACACAGACTTCAAGTCTGCATGCACACAGCTTCTTAATTTCAACCTATATTAAAAGAACTGTATGCCAAGCAATGAAAAATTATGGGTCCACCAGCAGCACAGCTGGAAACACCAATCTTGAGAGGAAAGGATGGGCAAAGTTCCCACCCTGCAGAAGTCATGCCAGCTGTATGTAACACCCACAACTGCTGCTTTGCAGATAACCCATCTTCACCGCTTAGTATCTGCAGAGACACCAATCGACCATAACTCCCAATACGATGCTCGCAATTGGGCTTATATCACCAGGATATTTTTGGATTGAGTGGAGGCACCCTTCCCCTGCCTTCTCATACTCTGGAAGCCCTGGAACCTAAAACCATGTCCCACAAAAGCCACAATATCAACCAATTGGAATTTGTGCCACATAGCTGCATATACTGTCATGTGACAATTCCAATTTTTTTTATCTTAGTATGATCAATCTTTAGATGATCTTTAAGATGAAGTATGATAAATCTTTAGATGTCAATATAGATTCAAAACACCTAATGTTCAGAGCTAACAAAAAATAACAGAAAATTAACTAGCAATAAACTGCTTTGAAAAACTTGTGACAACTTCATTGCAAAATGCATTCATTTTCATAAATTTTCTTATTGCTGTAATAAAAAATAATTTTATTACCACTTCCTATGCAATCTAAAATATATTAGTTTGTGCCTACCAATAGTGTAGGCTTGGGTATAGGTGAAAATCTGTGGACAATTGATAGAATTTTACATTGCTGGTGAGATTTGTCTTAGAACAAATGTATTATGAGTGACTGTAATACATGGTCTTTAAATAAAGCAATTTATGTTTTAAAAGGCTAGAAATGAGACTAAATATATTTTAGACACTTTTGAAGACAAAAATTGGAATTAGATATAAAAATATACAGAAATGTTTTATAGTTCTGCATCCTAAATATATATGTGCATATATAATTGCTTATATGTAAGAATCTATTTTTAATTTATTTTACATTGATTTGTTTGTTTGAGGTCAACTAGGCCTGAATGTACTCGGATCTTATTTTTGTTCTGCACTCAGGTATCACTCTTGGCAAGGCTAATGTGACCTTATGCAGTGTAGTGATTGAACTTGGGTTGAACTAGGAAGTGCCTTGATAAATATCAGAAACAATTAATGAAAATGGTGATTACTCTCTGACATACATTTTACCTGCAAGATGGCGCTGTTGCAGAAAATGGTCCATAAATGTAGTCAATATATGAAAAAATGTATTGAATTTCTATGTGGTTTAATGATTGAACTATGAATGTTTTTCATTAACTCTAGGATGGAGGTAACTTTGCATATGATTGGGACCCGGGAGATAGCATGGAGGTAAGGCATTTGCCTTTCATGCAAAAGGTCATCGGTTCGAATCCCATTTCCCCATATAGTCCCCTGTGCCTGCCAGGAGCAATTTCTGAGCATGGAGCCAGGAGCAACCCCTGAGCAATGCCAGGTGTGACCCCCCCCCAAAAAAAAAAGACTTTGCAAAAAAAAAGACTCTTTAAGTTCCACATAGTGGAATTTAATATTCATATAAGTAAATAGCTGTTACTAAAATGTATTTCAAAATTTATAACAAAAATGAAAATATTTATTCTGTAGTATTTTTATATGAGAAGCTTTCCAAGAAGGAAAAAAGAACTTACACCTATGCATTCCATATTCTTAATCACTGCATACAGTATCATTCAAACTTGTACTTTTTACCAAGAAACTTAGTATCATGGTTTTCCTGTTTTAAATTTACCACCATTTGACATTTTATCTCTTTATACCACAGAAGTACATCCTTCTTAATCTACAAATCATCCCTCCCCAATCACCGACCAACTCACAGGCTCTTGCCCCTTCCATACATATTTACTGTTTAGTAGATCACCACTAAATATTCATTCTGTTATGGATGTGTGATATAGTCCTAATAGCATGAACTGATATTTCACATTTTTCTGTGCAAATATAGTTGATAATCCATTTTCCTACTCTCTGAAGAGTTCTCTATATGATGCAGGCTTGATTAAAGAGCAGAGAAATTATATTTTGATGTGTATGGGGTATTTGCAATGATGACAATCAAAGTTGAGAGTCTGCCACCACTGAAAATCATCCTGGTGACATCAGATCCGTATCCTGAATGTGCATTCCCGTGGTAATGCTTTTCCCATAATCAACTATCCCCTCATCAAGGCTTTATTCCGTGGTTTTCTGTGCCAGTCACTGAAACACCTACATATTGATATGAATTACTTAGGGGAGTTCGTTTGTTTGTTTTGGAAGGGGGTTGGATGACACCTGGTGATGCAAAGTGTTTGCTTCTAGCTCTGCACTCAGGAATTACTCCTGGTGGTATGTGGGGGTCTCACATGGAATGCCTTACTCTCTACTATCTCTATGGCCCTCAAAATGACTTTTGTATCCTATATATTCTCAGATAAATTCTAATTCTACTTTTTTACTATCTGTATTTTCAACTAATGTTTATGCTATATATTTTATAAGAAAATAGGCACAGATACAAAGGTGGAATATGTATACACAAGGTCACAAAGTTAGATTTATCTTTATTTTGGAGATAACTTAGCTTAAATTATTATAGATAGGATCACTTGTTTCTTGCTTGCATATGAGTAAGTGGAGAAGAATAATGGAAGAATTTGGAACACCATGGTTATTGCCTGTATTTAATCAAGTTCTTGATAAAAGAAAGGTTATAAGACCAATATATTCCTCCTCCAGAAAATTCAGGAGAACAGAATTGCAGAATTAATTTTGTTCTGACAGAGCAACCTTAATCTAATTTTACCTGCTTCTTCCTACTAGAAACTCACACAGAAGATTTATATAATATATTTCTCAAAGATTTTGAGATATTACCCATCTCTCTTTTATGCTTTAAACAAGGAGGCATGACTTAAGAGTAAAACAGAGTCATTGGAATTGTTCTTAATCAGTTACTTTACTTAATTCTTGTGGTTGTAATTGTGACAATTATCTTTCCAAATGTGTTAGCAATTTAACAAAAATGAAAACTTATGAGTAGTTAAACACACCAGTTACTGGCTGTTTCAACTTGGAAAACTGATTTTTTACAGGTCAATAAGTTTTAACTCAAGATATTGGAATATTTAATTGCATTGTCTCTTGAATCCTTTGAATTTAAAATATTCTGCAACTTTCAATGGGTATAAAACTTTAGGACAATCAAGCTAGTAAATATTTACTTTATTTACTATATTGGCCAACGTTAATTTATCTACTCACTTTAAACCCATAAGTTCTGACTGTATTTCTGTAGATGAAAAGAAAAAATAGGGAGCCGGGAGGTGGCGCAGGAGGTAAGGTGCCTGCTGCCTTGCCTAGGATGGACCACGGTTCGATCCCCCGGTTCCCATATGGTCCCCGGTGCCTGCCAGGAGCGACTTCTGAGCGCATAGCCAGGAGTAACCCCTGAGCGTCACTGGGTGTGGCCCAAAAACCAAAAAAAAAAAAAAAAAGAAAAGAAAAGAAAAGAAAATGGCTCCATAACATTTTTATGTGAGAAAGGGTTTAATTATCAGTACCAGAGAGAGAAAGCAGATTAGTCACTTGTTTTGTATGTACTTGACATAGGTTTGATCCTCCTTAGTATGTTTTCCTGTGTATGGTACCAGGAGTAAGCCCTGAGCATAGCACAAGATGTTTTTAGCCCAAACCAGTCACACACCCAGAAAAATGTTGGGGCCAGAGTGGTGTCGCTAGAGGTAAGGCGTCACGGACTGTGGTTCAATCCCTAGGGGTCCCATATAGTTCCCAAGCCAGGAGCGATTTCTGAGCGCATAGTCTGGAGTAACTGCTGAGTATCAAATGGGTATGGCCTCCCAAAAATAGTTGAATTAACTAACATTTTATTAGAAAGTATAGGATAGAAATATTAAGTTACCCCACAGTTTATGGTAGAAATGATTTAGTTTAAGTAATCCATTGCAGACTCCATTAGGATATACACTACTAACATTATTATTATTACTAATACTATACTCAATAATAGTAACAACAGTCATTTTATTGGTATGTTATGTGATGATAGTGGTAATAGTATTGTTTTGTTCACAGTTATGCCAGACATATAGTTCCCAGTGAATTTTAGTAAATCAGGAGAAAATTTTAGTTAAATCTTTTATATGGTCTGCTAAATTTCAATTTTCAATTAGTCTATTTTCTCATCATAATTTGTATACAATTATGACAATAGAGTAAGGAGTAGTAGTTTGAAATTATTTTGCCATGTGGTATATTTGCTTAAAACCATTGCATATTATGTGAGCTTCAAGACTAGGTATGATTGACAAGACAACACAATTTTTACTAAGATGAATGTGAATAAATGTTATGATAAATTAGTAAAATATACTCGAATGTTCAAATTTTGTTTGGCTTTGTCCAGATAGAATTTAAATTTCTGAATTTAGGTTGATATTTAGAAAAGGAGATACTGACTCCTAAATAAGTATGATAATATAAATGGCATTTTCTTTTGATTCTCCCATTAATTTCAAAGATGGCTGATACTCTCACAGTTAGAGCAAGCCAGGGAAGTTTGTGTCTTTACAGGGAATTCGTGCATACGAGACAGACATCAATAACTTCAATATTATGCTGTCATCTTTTAAGAAAATCATTGAATTGTGGATTTAAATTAGCATTTTACAGTTGAAGTACTGTTAAGTATAGACCTTGGCATGGACCACAGTAGATTTATGATGTCAGTAGAACAAGGCATCTCTTCATAAGTCATTCAGATCTTTGACACTTGAAAGGTTGATACCATATCAGTGAGTATAGTGGAATATTTGATTTATGACTTTATAGTTCTCTAATTTTTGGATCTTGAATGAGAAATTTTGAACCACAGTTTGATTGAGTTAATATTAAATGTTTATATTCTGTGAGTTCAAATGTATATAAAAAATCTTGGTGACATCTTTTTCTAAGAATCAGAAGAAAAATCTGCAATAGAGTGATTTAAATCTTTTTTTTTCATCTGACATGATTTTTATGTATTGTTGGAGTCCAAAGACAGTCAGAAATAAAATGTATATTATATTTTAATATTCTTTGTATTCAACAATATTGTCAGAATTTAGGCAGGAAATAGAATATTATGTCAGTTATATTCAGTATTCACTGGTTATTATTCTGTAACTCTCATAATGTTTAATGAAATTATAGTACATACCAGTTCTTTGACCTTTGGCTAGGACTTTACTATTATTTTGTTAGTGAGATGCCATGGTTTATTTTGCACTTTTGCTTTGTTTTGTTTTGTTTTACTATTAAGATGTCATGTTTGTTTCTAGATGGCTAGAACAATTTTAGTGTATTGAAGACTGAAATTATTATATTTTTATACTTTTCGGTATAAAATAAAAACAAGCTGTGACTATAAGAAATTGACTTGATTTTGTATAAAAATATTTATCTGAAGTGTATGTGGACATTTATTTTTAACAGAGTATGATCTTCTAAGGTACCGCAAAGACTGACTTTTTTCTTTAATTGGATGCTTTGATAATTGCATTGATATATCTAATTCCATGTTGTGTGGTTCTCTGTTTTTAAACAACATATTTAAACACATCTCTGTGTTTAAACAACATATTTAAATAATAAGTCTTAAATAAGTTCTAAACTAAATTCATTTATTGAGTATATCAGTAATAGGTCCATTAAAGTTGAGCAGTCAAAACAAGTATATAATTCCCAGTTAAATGTTGTTTTTATGTAAAAATGAATTTTATATTTAAGTTATAATTAATAATTTATATGATATAAATATTTTTCTGTAACCATATTTTATAGCCTTAAATTTTTTGGTTGTTTTAGTCCCATGTCCAATATTCAGGGACTACAATTTTTTTACTCAGAATTTCATGTGGTACCAGGGATTGTAATTGAGTTTCCTCCAAGTAAAAAATGTACTCAGTCTTTTGAAATATCTTTCTGCTTTCCAATAGTTTATTTTAGGCCATTTTTATTATGATTATTGAAGTAACAGTAGCAAAAGTGCTGTTATTTATGCTTTAAAGCTGTGGTCCTAAAACTACAGTCCACAGGGCACATACTGTATTTGTTCCCGTTTTGTTTCTTCATTTCAAAATAAGATATATATATATATATATATGCAATGTGCATAGAAATTTGTACATAATTTTTGTTTTTATTATAGTCCAGCCCTTCCCCGGTCTGAGGGACAGTGAATTGGCTCCCTGTTTAAAAAGTTAGAGGACCCCTGCTTTAAAGATATAATATTGCTGCATGGTATATACCTCCAAACTGCCAATATCCTTCCACCATTGTCCTTGGATTCCTTCTTGTCCTCCTCTCAACAACATACTTTTTTCTTCTCAATAATCTTATTTCTGTTAATCTATAGAGAGTTTATTGATTCACTGTTTTATTGGCCATTGTCTATTCCATAACTTTGTTTATATAACCACATGTAGTGAGAACATCTGGTATTTATCTATTAGCATACCTAAATATTTATCTTTTCAAATCATTTTTGTGTCCCAAAAATAGATACCAAAATTACTGTATTAAATGGTGACAGTTTTATCTTCATTTTATAAAGTTTTTGTACTGTTTTTCAGGGAGGCTAAACCAGCTTTATAATATCACCAATGGGGAATAATTTTTTTTCATTCTATTCCTGTAAACACATTTCTTTTTTGGGGCGTGGGGGGTCACATCAGGATTCAAACCACTGTCCTGCATGCAAGACAAATGCCTTGTCTCCATGCTATCTCTCTGGTCCCTGAATACTTATTTCATATCGTTTTTAAAATAGATCCTTTGTCAATTTTATTGTGAAGTTCTCTAATAGTAAATCGGTAAGCACTTTCCATATGCCCAATGGCCTTATGTCTTATCTTGGGAGGAGCTCTACTCCTCTTTTTAAATTTTAGGCAATGTGATTTAAAGTTTTACAGGGTTTTGAGAATTACACACTACAACACCTCACCACATCCCTCCACTAAAGTATCTTTTTCCCTCAACCATTATCTCAGGTTTCTTCTACCATACCATGTCCCAATATACCCTCTTTATTTATCACTGTTATAGTAAACTTGCTTCAGTAGACAAGATATTAGATTCTGTTGCTTTGCAACTTTTGTTTTTATTCTGCTTTGGCTCTTTATAGCTCACAATTGAGAGAGAGGGAGAGAGAGAAAGAGAGGGAGAGAGAGAGAGAGAGAGAGAGAGAGAGAGAGAGAGAGAGAGAGAGAGAACAGTCTGTGTCTCTCCTGCATGACCCTATTCTATTGTTGTTGCTGTTGCTGTGTTGTACTTTGTATGTCATTTCCATAAAAGCTTTATCAGATATTTAATTCACAAATACTATTTCCCTGTCAGAGTGGTTACTCTATTTTAGATGTAATTTCTTTTGCAGTGTAAAAGTTTATTTTAGTTTGATATAGTAGTCTCTTTAATTTTCTTTTCTTCATTGGGCCTTAGCTTTGTATATGTAGTAGAGCAATGTAGTAGAGCAATTGAAAACTATCTTAAAATCAAGAATGTAGAGCTCTACCTATATTCACTCATGTATTTTATAGATTAGAATCTCACAACAGGGTTCTTGATTTATTTTGAAGTAACTGTTTTTTGTGATGTGAGGTATTGAGCCAATTTTCAGGTTTATTTTAGAAGGCTTCCAGAGGCATATGGTTAACCATTTTACCCAGATAGTTTGTAACAAAGCTTTCTCAAATATGGTTAAAGGATTCCTTTTCCCACTTTATTCTAATATGCCTTTCTTGGAGATAATCTCTTCATAAATCTGAGCTCATAATTCTCTTTCATTTATGTGAGTTTCAAATTTGATTTATTCCAGTGTCATTGTGTTTTGATTACTATAGCTTTTAAATGTAGTTTTAGAGTCAGAATATGCAGTGCCTTTATAATTGCTTAACTTTATTTAGCTGTTTAGGATGTATTAATACTTACACAAAGTTTATTAATATTTGCTTTATCCTAAAATACTTGAGTGAATTTTTATAGATGCAAAGATTCTCAACAAAATGTTAGTCTGCCAAATTTAACAATACATTAAAAATCAGAGGGATCCAACATATTAAAAGAATCATTTGGAATACAAGGATGGCTCATTATGTGTAAATCAATTATTGTGATAAGTCACATAAATTTAAGGAAAGAAATCGATCATGTGACCATATTGATACTTGCAGAGAAAGTTATGTAAAAAATTACCACTCATTTATTGTTTAAAGAAATTACATAAAATGAGAATGAAAAAGAAGGAACATGCTTCAATATAGTTTCTTCCCTTACTATTTTTATTTAACTTCATTAGGTTAACACTTATAGAAACGTATCAGTATTTACAACAGTGCTTCTCATTATTTTCTGTCATGACCCCCCCCAGGAAGAAGAAAACATTTTTCATGCCCACCGTACAACTGTAAATAGTATCTTTATTAAAAAATCTTTAACCTGCAAAACAAAAATATATAAAGTAATTTGAGCTATTTTTTTAATCCGAGGTATTATCTGTATTAATGGCTACAATGAGCACGTTTTGCAATGTATAGCTTTTTGAAGTGGGGTGTGAAGCAGGACACAGCAACTCTCAGCTCCAGAGACATGCAGAGACATAAACACAGGGCTTAGCTTCTTCTGACATTGTTTGCTGAGGTTAAATGAGCCCCCCTTTACGGAGCTTCGCGCGACCCACTATTTGAGAAGCACTGATTTACAATAACTTTAAATCCTTCCCTGATGTTTTGCAGGAAACTCTGTCCCTTATTTTTTCTGTCTGTGTTCTTTTCTGTTTTTATATATATAAAATCTTTATTTAAGCACTATAATTACAAGCATGATTGTAGTTGTGTTTCAGTCCTAAATAGAACACTCCCCCTTCACCAGAGCAACATTCCCACCACAAATACTTACTCCTTCCCAACCCCTGCCTGTATTCGAGACAGGCATTGTCTGTCCCTTTTAGCACAGACTATCATATATATATATTTAATATATATTCATATATATGAATGTGTATATTTATCAAGTGAAAAGAATAAAAAATAGAAATAATCTTATTGACATAATCATGAATAGCTTTATTTTACACCAATAATTAACAAAAACAATAGATGATCAATGACATTATTTCTCTGATACTTCTAATTTGAACTAATTTTTTAAACAAAATTTTACAGGGAAATTAAGTAAATTAATAAATAAATTAAATTATTATATTAAATTATTAAAAATTAGAATTATAGTTTACATTAAAGAGCAGAATGTATGATTCACAAAAATACTTAAAGTTAAGTGCTATCATTTCAAATTATGATTTACTATGTTGTTAAAATGAGAAATAAAAATATGTTAATCATTTAAAAAGCATCCAAGCAGTAGCATACAGAATTATTTTTGTTTCATATATTTGTTGCTGTTTTTTTCTGCTTAAGTTTGGTTTTCTTTTAGAACTCTGCTAATATAAAATAATTTTATGATGTTATTTGCAAAGAGCACATTAACTTTGCCCTTATGTTAATTAAATTCCAAATTTCAACTTGCAGAGATTCTTAATGTAATGCAAAATTAATGTAATAAAAATGTTTTATTTAAAATGGAGTTACATCTCTACAGAGAAACAATGATTTTATGGACTAATTCCATTTAATACCACATATGGCATTCAAATAAATTTTGACTAATATTGATAAATAATTTCTAATTCAAATTTACTCTTATAGTCAGAAATAACTCAAAACCTTCCATTTGAGATCTTGTTAACAATAGTATATCTTTTTAGAGGGGAGAACATCAGTGATTTTCTACAAGTTTCATTTTAAATTTTGTTCTTTTGAAAAATATCTAGAACACTAATAAATATCACATAAGTTCTTATAAAGAAGTTACTAAAATGAGTGGGTTGCTCTGGTTTATTTAGTAACTTGAAATAATACAATAAACCAACACGGTGAAATTAAAAATATATATAATAATACATGGGGCTGGAGCAATAACACAACGGTAAGGCTCTTACCTTGCACACAGTTGACCCAGGATGGACCTGGGTTAGATTCCCCGTGACCCATATGGTCCCGTATAGTCAGGAGTAATCCTTGAGCATCAATGGTGTGGCTCAAAAACCAAAAAAAGAAAAAGATATAAACTATGAAATTTACTTAATATTGAGTCACAAATTGAAAATACTGTTTATAAAAACAAAGACCTTTCACCTGGGCAAATACTATTATCTCTAGCTACAGAGGCCTGATTTTATCATCCATGATGGAGCAGAAAGTTTCCAGACACCACAAAAAAAACTAGGGGAGAGTAAAAAAACATGTATGAAGCCTGTATTTATTCCCATACAGGGGTAATTGTGCGGAATATGGATGCATGCTGGGAACAGGGGTGTAGGGAAGACAATGTTGGTGGTGGGAATGCCTCTCATTCAATGTCACTATGTACCTAAAATATTACTGTGAAAGATTTGTAATCCACTTCGGTCAAAATAAAAATAAAAAGACCTGATTAATTGAGATGGCTGACTTGGAGGCAGAGTGTTACTAATGAATGTAGCATACCTAACATATTTTAATATAATAAATTAATCATAATGTATGAAATTACTTTTTCTGATCATTTTTCACATAGCACTTGTGTTCTGCAGAGGTGAGAAGACAAATACATGATAGCATGATAGTCCAAACAGATCTATAAAAGGAACATATAACGGGGCTGGGCGGTGACGCTGGAGATAAGGTGCCTGTGTTAACCTAGGACAAACCGCGGTTCGATCCCCCGGTTCCCCATATGGTCCCCCGTGCCTGCCAGGAGTGACTTCTGAGCAAATAGCCAGGAGTAACCCCTGAGCATCACCGGGTGTGGCC
>PVKC010002776.1:7663-41808 GCA_004027635.1 Crocidura indochinensis
TTTTTTTTTTTTTTTTTTTTTTTTTGGTTTTTAGGTCATACCCGGCAGTGCTCAGGGGTTACTCCTGCCTCCGTGCTCAGAAATTGCTCCTGGCAGGCACAGGGGACCATATGGGGCACCGGGATTCGAACCGATGACCTTTTGCATGAAAGGCAAATGCCTTACCTCCATGCTATCTCCTGGGTCCCAGGTTTTTGTTTTGTTTCGGGCCCACACCTGATTATGCCTAGGACTTCCTCTAGCTCTGTGCTCAGAGGTCATTCCTGGCAGAAATTGGAGGACTATAGCTTGGGGACACAACCTGAATTAACTGCCTATAAAACAAGTACCCTTCCCTCTGTACTATCTTTCCAGCCTGAAAATTTTGATTCTGTATCTTTCTAATGCACTATTTCTTTTCCTATAAAATTTAAAATTATTTTTAACTACAGAAGATTTTAAATATTTGATTGCATTTTTTTAAACTTTGAAAATAATGTTTAATTGCTCCCAAGAAGCATTCTGGACATATATATTTTGAAATTGTTGAACAATTCAGGTTGTCAATTACTTGCAATCTGTTTTTGGAGTCCAACCAGGTCTTACATTTAGCCATCTCCTATTTCAGATAGAAATTAATTTTAAGAGACAACAGAACAATTAGCAGTTACCATCAGGGGTTACTTATAAAACATCATCTATCTTCATAGTGTAAATTATGCTCTCCTTCAGTTCACATAGAAAAAATTTAGTGTAAATCATACTTGTACTCATCAATTAACACTATTTTACAAATGCAGAATCATCTGATTTATTATAATTAAGCTAAAGCTCACCTATAATTTTTTTACAATTCAAAATTTTTAGAATGATTTTCTATCATAATATCAATGAATAAAAGTATAAATATCCAAGGACTGCTTTGTTTCCTCTGTTAAGTAAAACTAAAAATAGGCAGCTTTAAAAAAAGTTAGCACTACAAATAACTTTTGTAAGCGGTAGATATGGGACTGAAGAGATAGTACAGCAGGTAGGGTTTTTGTTTTGATACCATCTACTCAGATTAAACCCTCAGCTTCCCATATAGCCAGGTATAATTCCTGAAGGCAGAGCCAGGAGTAACCCCTGAGCATTTATGGATGTGACCCTCTCTAAAATAAAAGGTATATATCTTTGTTCGCAACAAAAAACTAAATATTTCCATTAAAAACTGTAATGTAAATGTCAGTTAAAATTTACATGTGATAAAGTCTTTTTCTAGTAATGGCACTACTTCCTTCTAAGCACAACCTTAGTGGTATCACATATGTTCTGACATGTTGCATTTTTATTTTCGTTTCCTTTCAGAGTTTTCTAAAATATCATATGCAAATATTTCCCCACATAAAGGTCAATATTTTCTTTCCTTATGGATGACATCTTTCTTAACACTAATCCATACATTTTTGTTTTTTGATTTTTAGGCCACATCCGGCGATGGTCAGGGGATACTCCTGGCTCTGCACTCAGAAATTACTCTTTAGGCTCTTGGGACCAAATAGGATACTGGTGATTGAACTGTCCTGGATCAGTCACTTGCAAGGCAAATGCCCTCCCACTGTGCTATCACTCTGCCCCCCAATCCATGCATTTTTGAAAATAGAAAACAATATAGTATTATCTTCAATTGATAATTAAGATGTCAAAGAACGGTGTCATTTAGTCAATCATGTATTCTTTCCTGTGTATAGAAGTCATATATTCCTTCCTATATTCATTACTATAAGAACCTTTCTTTGGAATTATCATCTTCGGACGCTGAGAAAAATAGTAATTCATTAGTTACCAAAATATGTACTTAGCAGTATATGGGTAAGGAAAATTTGGATGTTTTCAAAGGAAACAATAATATGGATATAGACAACACTAAGCAAGTAACTAGTTACTAATTCTGCTTTGGGGTCTTACATTTGTCTAAATATGCATAAAAACAGAGTTCTGAAACAATCTTCACTAAAGCACAGAAGAGGAAATCTCCATCAATCGACCCTTCCAAATGTGTGTGCTGCAGTGGCTCAAGCAGCAGACAAGGGGATGCCACTTCAAGATTTCTATTTACATGGCAACTTTTCACTCTGAATTTATTTCTTTGTGAGTGAGACACAGCAGTGGGACAAGGAGGAGCCCCAGCTAGCCCCAAAATTTCTCCCTAAATGACCTGACTAGTGGGCACGAGCAGGAAGGGGCTATGTGCATAAACTGCAGAATAGACAGGCTTTGTTTGTGTAAGTTTTGCTCTGGGGTGATACCGAGCAATATTAAATATAAACCAAAATGAGTAACATATTAGCTTTTTTTCTTCTTTGTTGCTTTGAAAAACAAGGGAGATCTATTCCACATATACTTACTCTTATTTTTTTGTTTGTTTGTTGTTGGGGCTTTTTTTTTTTTTTTGGAGGGAGGGGTGACACAGGTGGTATTCATGGGCTACTCCTGTCTTTGTGCTAAGGACTCATTCTTGACGTAGTCAGGGAACCATATGGGATACTGGGGATTGAACCTAGGTGGGCTGCATGCAAGACAAGCACTATACCAACTAGACTTTCTCTCTGGTCACTACTTAGCTTTATTCTTCACTGAATAAATATTTGGACATTTTGGGTTATTTGAAAAACTTCTCTGTATGCTTTTATGGGCAGTATATTTTGTTAAACAGTTCTTTAACTGGTATCCAGAGATTAAAATAAATATATATATGCCATGTTTAAATGTCATGCTAATTTACATTCTAATTCAAAATAGTAATATGAAAGAATAGGTATTATGCATGTATACTATTGTGAAATATTAACTTAAATTTTATATTTGGGGTCAGAGTGATAGCACTGTAGTAGGGTATTTGCCTTGCACAGGGCTCAACCAGGATGGAATTGGGTTGGATCCCCGGCATTTCATTTGGTCCCCCAAGCCTACCAGGAGTAGTTTCTGAGCACAGAGCCACGGTAACCCCAGAGCACCATTGGAGTGTGGCTCCCAAACCAAAAACAACAATAACAAATTTTTATATGTATCTACTAGAAATTGAGAGAATCTTTAAATCAGGTCTTTCCAATGAAATTCTCATAAACATTTTCCTTTTAGAATTTTTATAGCTATGATAAACTTTAATACTTGCATATTTATGTGTTTAATAAAAAACTTCCATACTTTTATGTAATAAACATAAAATATGGGTGAAAAAGTAAGCTCCTCATCATTGAGATAATTTCTTAGTTACATGGATATATCTTATTTCTTAGAATTTATATGTTTTACTGATATTATCAGTGGCCAATTCTAATAACCAGAACTTGTCAGCTCTATTTACTGTGATCTTGTTATTCTAAATGGTCTCTGTAATCATAATATAAATTTCCAAGAAATCAAGCCACTAGGTCAAGAATTCCCTTAAGTTGTGCAATTAATATAGAACAGTGTACAAATACTAGGAAGTTTGAGGGTAACAAGACATTTGATAAAGCTATGAAAATATTTCAGAAAGCAGCACAGGAAGAAGACAATATTTCTCAAATAGCTATAAGGTAGTAGATGGCGTTGTATATTAAATCAATTTATGAAACAGGCAAAGATTATATTGCTCATGATAATCATTTTTAGAAATTCTCTAAGTACGATTTTGTTTCCTTTTGGTATCCAGGAGCATTTCCTGGTTCTGTGCTCATGAGTGAATCCTGGTAGTGTTTGGGAGACTATAAGTGATATTGGGTACCAAACCAGGGTTGACCACAAGCAAAAATAAGTATTAAGTACCCACTGTACTATCTCTTCAACTTTGAAGTTTACTCTTTCACAAAAATTTTAAAGTTCCAGCCCCATAAAACTATAAGCCTATGTGAATACATGGCATATCTCCAAACTAAACGCTAATTACTTATCATTTATATCATGTGCACCCTGTGGTGATTTGGAAAAAAAAATCTCAATTTTAAACCTTACAAGTAAATTTACTAACTTGAGTAGAATAAAAAGACAAAGCTGTGAACAGATTACTAATGCATAATTACTGATGTTATTTCCTGTAGGCAAGATTAATTCAAATGCATGCAATACATTATTATATAATTTTTAAAAAGCATAAGAAAATAGTGTCGGAGCGATAGGACAGCAGATTGAGTACTGCCTTACATGCAACTAAACCGGGTTCAATTCCCAGCATCCCATATGGTCGTCTGAGGAATTCCTGAGTGTAGAACTAGGACATCCTGACATCATTGAGCATGGACTAAAAACGAAACCCTCAATAAATAGAACAAAAGTATAAGAAAAACTATTTATTTTTTAAAAATAAATCTAGAAATATAATTGTTATGCAAGTTAGATCTATAAAGGTTTTTAAGAAGCAATACTATCTTTTTATAAGTAATCACAATATTTAAACTAAGAAATGGTTATCTTTCACAGATTTGATCCAAGTTGAGAACAAAACAATTGTCTCTCATAATTAACTAAAAGGTATCTCCAAAACTCAAAAAATCTACTAGCTGAGAGTATAAAATTGGGTTTTCCTAGGAGTTGGAGCAATAGCACAGCGAGGAGGATGGTTGCTTTGTACATGGTTGACCCAGGTTCAATTCCTGGCACCCAATATTGTTTGTTGAACCCACCAGTAGTGATCACTGAGCACTGCCGAATGTGCCCACCCCCAAAATTTCAGGTTACCATGCTGTAAAGCATATTAAATACACAATTCAAGAATAGTCATGTGATTTTTTTTCCATTTTAAAGAGCTACTTTTATTGAAAGCTTTTACAATCAACTTACTGGTTTCAATTTTCCATGAACCCCAAAATATATATTATTTTTCCCCATTCTAGGTCTTAATATTATAAAATAAATTTTTCCACAGGTGAAGTTTCATTATTTCTCCTTATTCAGCAAGTCTATAATTAACTCCAGGCCTCAAAACCTCATAGATATCAGATTATTTCTTTTTTGTATCTATTAAGACTTACTAGCACCCTACACAATAATTGAATATAGCAACCTATTATACTGCCTGATTATGTATATATATACATATATATATATATATATATATGTCTGGCAAAAAAGGCAGAGTTAAGAATGAAATTTGTTTCTAGAATCCATTCTTTGCTTCTCATCTAGAAGTCCATTGCGCTATCCACTGTGCCACAGAGCCAAGCCCATTCTTTGTTTCTCATCTAATAACCAACAAGAACAGTGAGAATAACTACTAACATAAACATGCATTATTCTGATTGATTTTTGTTCTCAAAGACATCCTAAAATATGAAAAGTTTTCTACTTAGAACATTAGAACACATTTTCTTCACTTTTTCTTTCTTTTGTATGAGGGGGGCAACATTTGGGCAACACTCAGCTGTGTTCAGGGCTTACTCCTGGTTCAGTGTTCAGGTATCACTCCTGCTGATATTCAGGGGGCCAAATGTATTGGGGATAAAACAAGGCTTCATCTCAAACTTGTCTTCTACTCCTTGCTGGACCTCTGCAAGCCCCACAGTGAAGATACCCAGACTGGGTTAGAACACCAGGAATGAGACAAAACACACAGACAAGTCAGGAGAAACTTGTGGAAAAATTGCCTTATGAAGAAAGAAATTTCGGTTTTCTCAAGACCTCTTCCCTAAATCTGGCCAAACATACAAGTACAATAAGATTCACAAGAATTCTTGACTACGTCTAGTCTATTATATTCTCACTTTATTATATCCTCACTATAAATATGCAAACAAAAAAGCCAGAAATCATTAATGGCTCAGCAATGACAGCACCATGCTATTGTTAATTCCTGTATTACAGAAAAAATATTCCTTGATTTAATGAAAAATAAAGCAGTTTTTAGGAAATAAAAATATATTTTCAAAGAAAGAGAAATGAAGTGAAGCTGTTATTGGTATTATGCAATTAACTTTTCTAAAATTTTAAGAAATTCCTCACCATATTAAAATGTTTTAAGACTTACAAAAATTGAATGCAAATTCAAATACACTTAAAGAGTCCTAGCTTTGGAGCACTTTATTTTTCATTGTAGAATAATCACTAGAAACTATTATGTAAAATATTCTGAGGCATTGTTTTGTTATTTTAATTTTGTAAAAATATTGAATCACAGGTGTTCTCAAAGTTTTAGAATTAAAAAATTTGCAATGTGTAATCATGGTGCTTAAATAAAGATATTATTTAAAATTGAAATGCCATATGCATATTTAAGAAGCTAAGAATTAAATCTACTTGTTATAACTTTATGGAAATGAATATTTTAGACGAATAAAAAGAGGTAACTAAACAATGAAAACATTATAGGAATATAAGTTTCTAAATTTATTGTTCTCTGTACCAAAGTAGACAGACAAATATCACATGCAGTAATACAGACATAAAAGAATTGACAGAATTTTAAAAATAGGGGCCGGAGAGATAGCACAGCGGTGTTTGCCTTGCAAGCAGTCGATCCAGGAACTAAGGTGGTTGGTTTGAATCCCGGCATCCCATATGGTCGCCTGTGCCTTCCAGGAGCTATTTCTGACCAGATAGCCAGGAGTAACCCCTGAGCACTGCCGGGTGTGGCCCAAAAACCAAAAAAAAAAAAAAAAAAAAAAAAGAATTTAAAAAATAAATTATAGTCTTCCTTAGCTACACTTATTTAACTTATGATGGATTTAATTACTAAATCACTATATGTGTATATGTATACATATATTAACACATATATGTATATATATTAACAAAAAACAATGGATGCTTTATAACACAACTTACTTTTGTTTTAGGAAGCCACAACCAGGAAAGCTTAAGGCTGACTCCTGGTGGGGCTTGAGACATAATATGCAGAATCAGGATTGGAACTGAGGTCAGTTAATTGCAAGACAAGAGTCTTAACCCCCTTACTAGCTTTAAGCATCCCAGAAAAGCAGTTTAAACACACTTGGGCAATATGAAAACAGTTTATGGTATAAAATGAATGTCAACTAGAAATTCTATTTATTAGTAACCAATCTACATCTCTAATAACCTATAGTAAATTTTATTATAGAAGCTTCCTAAGAGAAAATATCTATTTAAATTATATTTTCCTTCACTCCAGTTAGCTTAACTTTTAAATGTTACCCCACCCTACATTATAATAGAAAGCTAAACACAACAGTTTCTAAAAATCACCAAATTGTTTAATTACTTCATGGTGGCCTTCAATAAATTGGGTAGCAATTGTAGTTTATTGTTACAAAAGTACAGAATTTAGAATAGGAGTCCACAGTTGTATTTGAATATGTATGTAATATAAATACCTGAAGGTATATTGGCTATAGATTTCACTGATTTTGTGTATATTGAAAAAAATAACATTGGTATAAAAATGGTTCAATTCTACAACTATAATCTAATACAACTCTTTCTTTTAATCCTATTATCATAAAGTTGGGGTATATGTCATTAATACCAAAGGGTACAAAAGACATAAAGATCCACTGATATATAGTTATATATATCCATTGATATATATAGTTAATATTTCTTTTTTTCTTTTTATAGAATTTATTTCTATTTATCATATTCTGTATTAGAAAATAAACATCCCTGTAGACATTTAACTGGTCTGTCAAGGTGGATACATACCATCTTTTTTTTATAATTTTTATTTTGACCATATTGGCTTACATATCTGTCACAGTAGTATTTTAGGTACATGTTAACATTGAATCAGGGGAATTCCCATCACCAAATTTATCCTCCATCCAACCCTTTTCCCATCCTGCAACCTATATCCCTCTCCCTCATCCCCCAGGCTGCTAGAATAAGTGGTCCCCCTGTGTCTAGCTTACTACTTAGTGATCATATATCTGGTTGGTCCTGGTACCCTCCCTTATTTTCCCGTCTGTTTGAGAGGCGGAACTAGACAGTTCAAGTTATGTGGTTTTTGTTTGAAGAAAGAAAAAGCAATAAAGTGGGGTACAAATCAAATAAGCTGAAAATGTGTGTAGTCCTTCTAAAGGCTCCCAACCTCAGTTTGAGAGAGGACAGGAAAAAAGAAATTGAAATACCACAATACAAAAAGAAATAACGAATAAAGTATCCAGTGAGCACTACAGCACGAAAGGAAAGCATCACTTAATAGTCTCGGTTCTGAAATAAAACCATGCTATAGCGCAAAAAGAAAGAGAAACAGAAAATAACATAAAATAGATATAGTTAATATTTCTGTCATCACTTGCCAACTTAAGAGACTGGCCATTTTTAAAAGAAAGTTATAGGTAGGTTTGACTCAATTGTGTAAAGTCTTTGAAGGCTTGTAACTTGTCTAGGTCCAAAACAGAATGAACTTTATCAAAAGTCAGATAAAGAAGTTCGTGTTAAGTAAAACAATCAGAAGGAGAAAGACAAACACTAGATGGTCTTGCTCATGTGTAGGACACAAAGAAGAATCAGGGAAGAGACAAATAATAGTGGAAACAAACTGGACTCATATCCTGGAGTTGCAGTTACCATGGCTACTGGGGTGGGAGGTTGGGAATTGGGAAAGGGTCCAGTGAAGTGTCTGTGTATATTGGTACTTTGGTGATAGGTGTGATGTGTTCAAGTGTTGCCCTTAAAACATATATAGTAGGGGCCCGGGAGATAGCATGGAGGTAAGGCGTTTGCCTTTCATGCAAAAGGCCATCGGTTCGAATCCCGGTGCCCCATATGGTCCCCCGTGCCTGCCAGGGGCAATTTCTGAGCATGGAGCCAGGAGTAACTCCTGAGCACTGCCGGGTATGACCCAAAAGCCACAAAAAAAAAAAAAAATATATATATATATATATAGTCACATAAACTGTGATATCAACAAAAAAAGTCATAAAATGAAAAACATGAATGTATCTTTAAAAAAAAAGAAGGCTCTTAGCATTCCAGACAGACTGGACCATCAACCCTCCATAGCATTCGAGCAGTTATATGACCACATTCTACAGGATTATTGGTGGACTATGATAAAATTTTTTATGTCAACAGCAGAGAATTTACATTTTTTAAAGCTTTCCTGTTGGTCTTTTTTTTAATGAGCTTGGTTTGCAAACCACTAACTTAGGAAGTTATTTTTAGTCCAAAGTAATAGCTCACTTATAAAATCACTTTCAAAAAGGGTCTGTGGCTTTCTCAGCATAACAGTCTAAGTCTGAAACAGAAGCGCTATGTTAAGATTCTAAGAGTGAGTCATTTTAGAAGCAAAATTATAATCAAGAGCAGGAAAGAATGATTACAATTTTTCATAGTAGTTTCAGAGGTCACAGAAAAATGTGCTCAATTTTATCTAATTATGTGGCATACAAAAATCTTGGTTGTTTTAGAATTATCCTATTATCCATTCTCTATGTTCAACTTTTAATTAAAAAAAAGAACACATTCAAAGTAACTGAAATAGTTGGGCATTCATTTCACTAGGAATATTTGCTGAGAACTTTAGGCAGGGTAAAGAGGCAGGGAAACAAGTGAGGAAGACTGGGCTCCCGTGAAGGTCAAAGTTTATTACTCTCTGAAAAGTGCCCAAATAGTAGGTTTTTATCTTTTGTAGTGATTTCCTTGTGCACAGATTGAACCTACTTCTATGTTGATTTTATTGGAATATCACCAGAATCTTAAAACAGGAATCCACAAGTAAAATGCAAATTATTAAATCTGCTGTGGATCTTGCAGATATGCTACTAAAAATATCTTCAGAGAAACAAATTTGCATATATGTATAAGAGAATATATGCCTCACTATACTATATCATACATAGATTATGTTCATATACATAAAATTCAGTTTTCATTTTTATTTTCAAGTATTGGGGCCTACAGTTAGCAGTTCTTGGAAAATCTTTCAGAGGTGCCTGAGGATCATGCAGTGCTGTGGATTAAACTGGGGTCTTCCATATAGAATGCAAGTTGCTTAACTCCTATATCATCTCTCTGACCCCTGAAGTTGCTTTTTTATCAATAAATCACTCTCTATAAAAAAACATTAATAAAACAATGATTAAGTAGTGCAGATTTGGAAAGCATGCTAGGAAAATAAAGCAGATATATATTTAAAAGTCGAAAGTCTATTAAAAATCCTATCTAAAGTCTTCCAGAAAAGTCTATGTCCCTTATAATATTCACCATTATTTTCATATACCTTATGACAGTTTTAAGTATTCTAAAACACAGGGAAGTTGATTGTTCTGCACAATATGAATCATTCATTATTTAATTGAGGAGAATATAGTTCAATGAATGGTTAAATAGTAAAGAGTAATGAGGCACCAAAATAATAAATATTGGAATTATGGTTTATATAATCTATTTTTTTTTGGTTTTTGGGCCACACCCAGTGACGATCAGGGGTTACTCCTGGCTATGCGCTCAGAAGTTGCTCCTGGCTTGGGGGACCATATGGGAACCAGGGGATCGAACCACGGTTCGTCCAAGGCAGCACAGGGAAGGCAGGCACATTACCTCCAGCGCCACCGCCCGGCCCCTATATAATCATTTAATAACAATATAAAATCAATTCTGGGATCTTAGAAAAGAAATAAGGGATTCAGTTGAAGGGAAATTGGTAAAGAGTCCCTTCTAACAAGCGTTAAGGTATACTTTATCCATATGTATTAGAGGTATGTACATATATAGCTGCAGATATGCTACAGATGGAGATATCTAGAACTGTAATTTTTTTTGATCATTGCAACCAATGGTCCTCAAACATTGCATTATTAACAATATAAAGAATGTATGTAATGAATATATAAAGTATATACAAAACAGGGGAGTGTTGCTTGCATCTGGGAGAATCAATCTCAATTATAAATGAAGACCTCGCAATCCTACAAGTGCTAATGTTAAGTTCTCCCAGTTTTATTGCATAATTAGCACATATAATTGTTTAAACTTATAATTGTATAAGTTTAAGGTTCAAAGCGTAATACTGATTTATATATCTTGTGTAATAATTAACAAAACAATGAACACCCATATTCTCAAATGGATACAATAAGAACAAAAGGAAAAATATCTTTTAGGGGAGGCCGGAGAGATAGCATGAAGGTAGTGCATATGCCTTGCATGCAGAAGGATGATGGTTCAAGCCTGCCAGGAGCGATTTCTGAGCCAGGTGTAACCCCTGAGAGCTGCCAGGTGTGACCCCAAAACTTAAAATATAACTTTTTTGCTGAAAATTCTTAGGATTTCTTCTCTGCCAATTTTCCACAATAATATCAAATGCAGTTGTATATCTATAGTCATCATGCTGCACATTAAATTTCAAATAATAGGGAGTGTTATTAGTCATTATATTATTAGTGTTATTTTTAGCAAAAAAAGTCAAATAAATGATCAGATATGTGGCTATCAGAGTATGAAGATGGTGGGAGAGAAAACTATCCTTAGGATAGCAACTTATAGCTTTGGTTGAAATAATTGTTTAAATAATACATAACAAATTATATTTGAAAACATAACACATGGCAAATAGATATCAACTAATGCTCACCATATACCTTGCGTTATTAAATTTTTGTGTATTCCAGCATGAAAATTATTATATGAAGTAAAAATCTTATATATATAACCTGAATAATATCTTTCATCTTTGTCATATACAGTTATAATTATTTTATCTTATAATTTTTTCCTAGTCCCAACTGACTGCTGCTTTAAGGGAATGTCTATCCATACAGAGAAAGCATTTGACAAGATTCAACATCCATTTATTACTAAAACCCTCAGCAAAATAGGTGTGAGAGAAAACTTTCTCAAGATAGTAACTGCTATCTATAAAATAAAACCCATAGACAATATTATTCTTTGGTTTTTGGGTCACACCCGGCAGTGCTCAGAGGTTATTCCTGGCTCCATGCTCAGAAATTGCTCCTGGCAAGCACGGGGGACCATATGGGACGCTGGGATTCGAACTGATGACCTTCTGCATGAAAGGCAAACGCCTTACCTCCATGCTATCTCTCCGGCCCCGGCAATATTATTCTTAAGGGTAAAAAACTGAAACCATTTCCACTTAGGTCTGGCACAGGCAAGGATGACCATTGTCTCCACTCTTTCAACACATTATTAGAAATCCTAGCAACAGCACACAGGCAAGAGGAGAAAAAAGTTTATAAAATTGGAAAAGAGGAAGTCACACTCTCTATTTATAAATGACATGATGATATACATTAAAGACCCTTGTCTTCAAAAAAGCTCTGAAAAACAATAAACCAATACAGTAAAGTGGCCAGCTATAAAGTTAATACACAAAAATTGGTTGCATTCTTTATACAAATAGTTACTCAAAGGAGAAAAAGATCAGTAATCAATTTAAAATAGTTCCCCAAACTATCAAAGGACCAAGGAATTAACTTAACAAAAGAAATGAGACTTATATCACGAAAACCTTAAAACAATTAAGAAAAAATTAAAGATGAAGGAAATGTAAAGTATTTATTTCTTTTTACATAGACATTCTATATTATAATTGTTTATTTACTGCTCTATCTCCACTGTACACTTGAGCTCTTAGAAGGACAAAGTTCTCTTAATTTCTTTCCCTTTTATGTTAGCAATAGAATCTGACATATAGATTTATTCAAAAGCGTTTGATAAATAAAAAAATTTAAGAATAAAATAACTTGATTATTATAGCTTAGATCATCGTCATAAAAACAAACCTTATAAATGATTTTCAGAATCTCTATTGACTTTGTAAAATTATCTTATAATAAAATATTTTGAGTATTTGATACTGCTTTCTGTTATACAAAAAGCAAGATTAATCTATATTATAAATATTCTATATTTATATTAATCTATATTATAAAATATTTTGAGTATTTGATACTGCTTTCTGTTATACAAAAAGCAAGATTAATCTATATTATAAATGGCAGAATATTATAAGGAAAGTTTCTATGAACTATTCGTCTCTGAAAAAAACTTAAAAAAAAAAAAGACAATCAGGTTCTTTTTCACAGCTTTGTATAGCAAGTAAGTCAAATCCCCAATGTACCAGACTCTCTCTATTTGCAGATTACATGATGATGATGATGATAATATATATTGAAGACCCTAATCTGCAAAAAAAGCTCCTAGAAACAACTGGCTGCATTTCTTTATACAAATAATGCTCAAAGGAAAAAAAGACCAGAATATTCTATCTTAAATAGTGACATCTATTTTAAACAGTCCATCTGAGCAAATCATAAGAAGTCCTGACATTACAGAGCTGACCCTCAGACTACTTCAAGATTAAATTCTACATATCATATGTTCAAAATATTTTTATCATATGTCAAGGCTAAATTATGGTTTTTCTTTTGTTACAAATGATAACTATTATTTTATGTGTAAAAATCCTGTATGTGGCCTAATAATTATGGGAAGAATACAAGTAAGAAAAATAAAGTATTTCATTAGTCTACATTTAAATATTAAAAAAATTCATACCAATCTAAAATGCCCCCACAGAACATATACAGTGACTTCTGTTTAATGCTGACCTTCTTTTTGGTGTTCCACCATCCCAGGTGGGGTCTGCCTTCAGATGACATCATTAGGCCTATTTCTGACCAGGAGCCAGAGTACCTCCTTAATGGATGAGTCCCAGCAACCTCCACACCAGACTCAAACCATATTAAGGGCTCATACCACAGCTCCTAAAGCACAGGGAAACTAAAGTGGCCATGAGAAAGATCTACTCAGAAAATAACATACTGAGAGAAGTCATTCTTCCTGTCATTCTGTGAGTTTGGGCAGAAAAAGACAGAGAATAATCTCCAGTATAATCCCTCAGCATCTTCCAGGGGTGTTAACTACAAACTCACCCCCAGCATGGTACAAACACTAGAAAACCAAAGGGAAAACATAGAAACCCACCAAGCTCAATGAATGATAACAATACCTCCAAAGATGTAAACACCAGATGTAAACCTCAGGCAGTGTCTTTAGGGATGCCATGATGATAATGTTCAATGAATTCAAAGAAACTATTGCACAGGTAGTCATCAAAGCACAAGAAGGGATGAGAGTTGAAATGTAAAAATAAAAAAATAAGACCGCTACAGTCAGAAATGAAGTATGGCAGATGATATGAAAAAGTCAGTAGAAGCTCCGAGTAGTCGAATGACAGAAGCTGATATTATGACAATAGTGTGTGAGAGAAATAGAATACCTGTCTCAAATACAGGCACCGAGTGGGGGGAGGAGAGAAATAGGGGGTATTAGTGGTAGGAATATAGCAACTGGTGAAGGGGGAGCTCTTTTTTTATAACTGAAACTCAACTACAAACATGTTTGTAATCCTGGTGCTTAAATAAAGATATCTATTACAAATAAATACATCAATAAATGAATAAATAATTGGTTGCTATGAAAAATAGGATCGAGGAACTCCAAGATGAGTAAGAAACAGCAGAAGGAAGAAAATAGTCTGAAAAGACATAAACAGTTTATCAGAGAGCAATGAAATAAGTTCAGGAGAAACAATATAAATATTATCAAAGTCACTGACGAAAGGAAGTCAAAAATGTAGAAAATGAACAAACAATAGTTAAATAGTTAAATCAATAAGAATTTCCAAGAGTGGAGAATTACAGGCACTGGGACCCAAGAGGCCAAAGAGCCCAGTGAAGCTAGACCAATTAGAAAATCTCCAAGTCAGATTGGATTCAAAATAACAAAATCCAAAGATAAAGACAGAATACTGAAAGCACCAAGATCAAAAGGAACTTGTATACAAAGGAAAGCCTATAAGGAAGGTCAAAGCAATAGTACAGCAGGTAGGGCATTTACTTTGTACTTGGCTATCCCAGCATTCCATATGGCCCCCTAAGCCTTCCGGGAATGATTCCTGAGCACAGAGCCAGGAGTGAGCGCTGAGTGATGCCGGGTTGGGCCCCAAGACAGAGAAAACACCCCCTCCGAAGAAAAGTCCATAAAATGAACAGCAGATTTATCAAATGAGATTTTGTGAGCCAGAATATGGAAGAAAATAATACAAAAACTCAATACAATGAACACCTCACCAAGAATACTTTACTTGGCTAGCTAATCATTTAGATTTGAAGAAACTATATAGGGCTTCATGAAATGGCAATAGCTTCTGGAATAAAGAGCTTTAAAACAAGTTTACAAGAAGTGTTCAAAGAACTTTTCTAATGACAGGACAAATTCCCCAATATGTGGCACTGAGTATGGAATTTACTCTTGGTAATGTTTGTCCTATACTAAACTAAGAAAGGTTTAAAACATATGGCAATTAATAATCAAAAATATACTTTTATTGATGTACTTTGTGATAATCCTATTTGCATATCTTTAAGTTTTACTGGACCAAGTGATATGAAATAAATTTGTTACATACTTACCAAGGGGGTAGACTGGAAGTGTGGGAACCTGTAGATACTGGTAGGGGAAGGTGACATGGGAATGGTGTTGGCACAATGCAAAGGAATGCAATGCAAAGAAATTTCATGAGACTATTTTTTAAGAACTTTCCATGAGTTTACTATAGCCCTTTTGTTTATTTTTGTTTCCCTTGCTTGGTCAGTAGTGTTTCATCCTTGAAGATGTCTTTAGCTTCAATGCCATAGAGAGTTCTGCCTAACTTGCCTTCTGTGTAATTTATGGTTTCAGGTCTGATGTCAAGGTCTTTAATCTACTTTGATTTGATCTTTGTGCACAGTATTAAGGAGAGGTCCTTAAAGTCAGATACTCCTGTGCCTCAAAGGAAATAGTGATCAGGATACAAAGTCTACCCACAGAATAGGAGAAAGTTTTCATCTAATATCCCTCAGATAAGGGATTAATATCTAAGACATACACGGTATTGATTGAATTTTATAAGGAAAAATTCAATCCCATCAAAAATAGGGAGAAAAAATGAACAAACACTTTCTAAGAGAAAAAATACAGGTGGCCAAAAGGCACATAAAAAAGCTCATCATCACTAATCATCAGGGAGATGCAAATCAAAACAACAATGAGATATCATCTCATATTACACACATCACAACAAACAAGAACTAGAGCTAGCATAAATGTGGGGGGAAAGTGATGTTCAATCACTGCTAGTGGGAATGCAGATTGGCCCAATCTTATACAACAGAATACCATGCATCCATTAGGAAAAATAAAGCCATGAAATTTTCTTATATATGGATGGACATGAAGACTATTATGCTGAGTGAAATGAGGCAGAGGGAATGGGATAGACATAGAATAATATCAATCATTTGTGAGATATAAGAAAAATAAGAGATAGAATGGTAATAATACCCAGAGACCCAGAAACAACAGAGATAAAGGTCAGGAGGTCCAGCTCAAGGCAGAAAGGTGAGTGTAATTAGAGTAGAAAAAGGTAGAAAGGTCTACTAGGACAATGATAGTTGGAACTGACTGCTCTGGACAAGAACTCAGAGCTGAAAGTGGAGAAAATAACAGGCAAGGCACCCCTCCATTAACAACAGTGCAAACCAGTGTCAACAAAGGAGAGAGAGAGAGAGAGAGAGAGAGAGAGAGAGAGAGAGAGAGAGAGAGAGAGAGAGAGAGAGAATGAATCTTCCTGCTTTAGAGCTAGGAAGGGTAAGAGAAAAAAGAAATGAAAGGCATTGATGATGGGATGGGTGCAGTAGTGAATAATGTTGTAAATTGTATGACTGAAATCCATCAATAAGCAATTTGGTAACCATGGTGCTTAAATAAGGATTTTTTTTTAAAAAAGAACTTTCCGTGAGCCACTTATTTAACATTGTAATGGAACAAGTAGACATGAAAAACAATTTGAAGGTAAATGGATTAGAAAAGAGAAAGTAATAGTTTTTCTTCACAAATGATATAATCTCCCATATATATTAAGGAATAACAAAAACAACAAAAATCTTTTTAGACCCAGTGAACAAGTACAGCAATATTGTTGGCTATGATAAATAAATAAAAACACCTCAACTGCATTTCTATGTACAATAACAATGAATAACCTAAACATGAAAGCAATATAATAATCCTATTTACAATAGCATCAAAATAGAATGAATTAAACAAAAGTACATCTGATAAACAAGATGTATACACTAAGCTATTCTAGTCATTAAAGCAACCAATAAATAGAACTTCCCATTTTATGGGCTAAAAGATATCATGTTTATTTGTGGTCACACCCAGTGATGCTCAAGATTTCCTCCTGGTTCTGCACTCAAGAATTACTCCTGGTGTGCTCAGGAGAACATATGGGATGCTGGGAATTGAACCCGGGTTGGCAGCATGCAAGGCAAATGTCCTCCCCACTGTATAGTTAATCCAGCTACTGAAAGATATTATTTCAAGATGGCAACAATCTCTATCCAAATCAATCTAATTAAACACAATCCCTGCACGAATCTCAGTGATTTTCCCCTCAAAAAATAGAAAAGCTGATTTTAAAATTTACCAAGAAATACAAGTAACCCTTCAAAGAGGTTGGAAATATTATAATAGTCTGCACGTATGATTGCTTTAGAAATGCAATCCTAGGGGCTGGGCGGTGGCGCTGGAGATAAGGTGCCTGCGCTAACCTAGGACGGACTTCGGTCCCCCGGTTCCCCATATGGTCCCCTGTGCCTGCCAGGAGCGACTTCTGAGCGAATAGCCAGGAGTAACCCCTGAGCGTCACTGGGTGTTGCCCAAAAAAAACAAAAAAAAAAATGCAATCCTGAACTTAAAAAAACACACACACACACACACACAAATCTGGAGCCAGAGAAATAGCACAGCAGTAAGGTATTTGCCTTACAAGCAGCTGACCAAGGACCAAAGTGGTTTGATTTCCAGCATCCCATAATGTCCCCTGAGCCTGCCAGGGCGATTTCTGAGCACAGAGTCGGCCATAACTCCTGAGATTTACCATGTGTGACCCAAAAACAAAACATAAAACAAACAAATATCTAAGAATGATCCTCAAGCTTTTTAAGGGTTTTTTTTGGGGGGTTTTTTTTGGGGTTTTTTTTTTTTTTTTTTTTTTTTTTTTTTTTTTTTTTTTGGTTTTTGGGTCACACCCGGCAGTGCTCAAGGGTTACTCCTGGCTCCATGCTCAGAAATTGCTCCTGGCAGGCACGGGGGACCATATGGGGCACCGGGATTCGAACCGATGACCTTTTTCATGAAAGGCAAACGCCTTACCTCCATACTATCTCCCCGACCCGCTGTTTAAGGTTTTATTCAAATAAATAATCACAAAATGGAAGTAGAAATTAGTTAGAGTTTTAAAGTTTTAGTAGTCTTAACTAAAAAATAGTCTCAAACTGAAAGAACAGATAAAAGAACAAACAAAAGAAAATGGTAATTCAGCCATGTCCAGTTCCTAAGTGTGATGTCTTTGATGATTTAGCACTGAAAAACACATTTCCAAAAAACCAAAAACACTCCACTTGATCAACAGACTATTAACTTCTGACCACATGGCCACAAATATTTTGGAAATATCTTCCAAATGATAGGAACTTCTGACAAATTGCTTGTTCAACATTAGTCATAGAACCAATAATTTCTAAATTCATGATAATATGGGAAAATTCTCCCAATAACAGATGACTTACTTGTGCTTCTATGTTTTGTGTTCATCTCATCTACGAGGGTATAAACCATTCATCCCTCGGCTAAATGTAGAAAGTCAGTAATGTCAGTAGGTATACATAGCAGTCAGGATGAAAATCCAAATGACCTTAGATTCCTAATTCATGATCATTTGAAGATATTTGAGATTTAATTTGAGATAATTACTCAAGTTATTTGCAGAAGTTGAGTTGTTACTGTTTCTCTTTAAAGAGGATAGACAGGCAGAAATATACCACTTGTATCAAGTTTCTTTACATCATCGTAAAAATGAGTGAATTCATCTCTCCTGGTGGCTGATAATATGTACGTGGAATCTGTTATGCTGAGTGAAATAAGTTAGAGGGAGAGAGTTAGACACAGAATAGTCTCACTCATCTATGGGTTTTTTTTTTAATTAAAGACGTTATTGTAATAATCCCAGAGACAAGAAAGTTAAGGGCCAGAAGGACCGGCTCACAATATGAAGCTCACCACAACGAGTGGTGAATGCTGTTAGGGAAATAACTACAGCAACAACTATTATGATAATGTTAATGAATGAGAGAAGTAGAACGCCTGTCTCAAATACAGGCAGGAGTGGGGGACGAGAGAGGGAGCCTTGGTGGTGGGAATGTTGCACTGGTGAAGGGGGTGTTCTTTTTATGACTAAAACCCAACTACAACCATGCCTGTCATTATGGTGCTTAAATAAAGATTTTATTAAAAAAACAAAGCTTGTGTCATCTGGAAAAAATAAAATAAAAATGAGTCAATGTCATACAATGTTTGAATACTGGTTGAATAATTTCTCTTCTCAACAATTTTTTCCAGGTCCAGCTACCATATAGATATGGTATATAATAAGCAAATATAAAGAGATAAAAACTTAAAAACATAGCTATTTGTACAGTAGAAAAAATATTTTACAGGCTGTAGAAATAATAGAGGGGTTATGGTCTCCTGCGTACCACCAGAATGATTCCTGAATGCAGGATCAAAAATAAACCTGATTGGGGCCCAGGAGATAGCATGGAGGTAAGGCGTATACCTTTCATGCAAAAGGTCATCGGTTGTAATCCTGGTGCCCCATATGGTCCCCCGTGCCTGCCAGGAGCAATTTCTGAGCATGGAGCCAGGAGTAACCCTTGAGCACTGCCGGGTGTGACCCCAAAACCAAAAAAAACCCAAAAAAAATAAAATAAAATAAACCTGATTACTGATAGGTGTAGCCACCAAACAAACAAACATAAATGTATATTTTAATGTTCTAGGGTTTTTACCAGATCATCACTAATGATTACTAAAGGGGAACTTTATAACTAAACATATTTGTAAATGTGTACAGCTAAATATAAATATATTGTTTATTAACCAGCTTAAGACATACTCAAACATTTAATGAATCTTTTTTTTTTTTTTTTGCCATTTTCTGTTTGTACATTCAGGAAGCCTACTTAAATGTGGCTAACACAAGCAGCATAATTATCATGCAATTACTGTAATGAAACAGTGACTGGAATGAATTTTGTTCATTGTAATCATTGTGTTCATTTTAAGTATTAACATTGCTATAAATAGTTAAACTAGGGCATCAGGCATTCCCCTCCCCCCGTCTTTTCTGGTGCTTGGGCTACAAATGAAAGACACAAACCATCAATGGTCAATTTTAAAATAAGGTTAGTTCCAAAAATGTTGCATACGCATGTTGTTATTAGCATTTAAACAATCTGTCGTGTATTTATTTGCTACTAAAAAAAAGTCACTGGGAGTGCTCAGATCTCTTTCCTCCTAGAAAAGACTCTTAGTTTTAAGTAATGAACACAAATCAACGATCCCATATAGAATTATTAATGAGCTGCATCACCATTTTATTATAAACTTTGTGGTTGGCAGTTCAGGCTACCTGATGGAACATATGTTCATTTCTTGGTGAGATGGGCCTGGCCTCCTTTAGTTTATAGCTAAACATAAGTATTCTATAGTTAAATCTGAATGCTAGGCCTTGATGATTCATATACCTAAAATCTAAACCATAATACCCTTCTCCCTGTAAAGCAATGTACTTTACTCCTTGACAACATAATGAGGAAAGAGCTTCAATTCAGAACTGTCTAAATCTCTACCAATTCAGGTATGTTAGCTTGGCCCTATGGTTCCAGGCCCCCCAAATACCTGAGATTTAGAAGTGACTCCTCTGAGTCACATACTCAAGAGGGAAAAATCTTTCTGAATTATCTTGTCAATTAAGAGTAATATGTAATAATGTAATAATGCAAAATTTGGTTTTTAATAGGGGTGCTTATCAAGCAGATCTTGTATGAATACAAAAGTCAATACTGAACTACTAGAAAATCCAATTCCTTTGAAGACACAATGACTTGCAATTCTCCATGTTAAGTAAATGTCAGAGAAACCTCATTTTCTGCAATAATGGGAGGTAGCCTTTCTGTGAACTTGTGCTCAGAAATCATCGACATAGCCCTGTAGAACCAGCTTCAGACTTGGTGTCTAGTGTTATTGAAACATGAAAATACGCTTTTCTGCATTCTTGCTTGTATCATCTCCTGTCTGTTGCCCACCCCATTCAAAATTCCTTCTCTGACAATTTCTTTTACTCAATGATTTTCTGGAGGGATCAACCAAATATGCTTGTTTCCTAAAAAACAAGCAAACAAACAAACAAAAAACCACCAAAAAAAACCCACCCTGATACCCCTATATCTCTCTCTGCCTTTTTTCCCCACAGAGTATGAAGAACACAGACAAATGCACTAGTCAAAATGCACTAGGATATGGCAGAAAACTGGTAAAATGCATGGAGACCAGAAACTCCATTAAAAGAGACTCCAGAATAAAGCTGGCTCTGTGCTGTCCAACACATTGCTTTGGAAAGTCTAGTCCAGTACATCATATATTTTTTATTACAAGGGAAGCTAAAATTTTGTTTTTAGAAATTTCATTTTGATTTAAAGTTCTTGACTCCTCCCTCCTTCAATTGGAAAGATATCTAGTAATCAGTGTAAAAAAAAAAAAACTAGAGGAAAATTTAAGTTTGAGGTAGCTAGTCATAAAGAACTTAAAAACAACATAAACCAGACTCAGTGATAGTGAATACAAACTAATATCTATTTGGTCATTAAAACTACTTAATGAAAATTTACTAAAATATGTATCAGTTGCAGTAGAAGTTAAATGAATATGAGAAAATAAATCTACTAGGAATGGCAGGGTAAGTTTTAAGGGGTAGGAGAAAGGACTATGATACTATTGGGTAAAGCTACTGAACAAATATATTTTTACCTGCCGTTGTCTTGTGAGAATTGCTTTTGCAAATCCTCTTTATTCCACTGTGATTTCTCTTGGCCCTGCTCAGGAATTTCATGTGTTTTTTCCTTGTCTCCTGATTCTCTGAGTTTCTCCTTTTTACATGCTTGCGCGATTTCTTTCCCTTGCCCATTCTCATTAATTCTTTCTTCCTTGACCTCTTCCGCCTCATGAACTATCTCTTCATGTTTAGCCCCTTCTGTCCCTCCCTCTTCTATTCCCTTTGGCCTTTGGAAGGCAACACAACAAAATCCAAGGCATGCAAATAAACACAGAAAGGAAAGAAAATGGTCAGGAAAAATGCATATGATATTAAACAGAAAGACAATGAAAACTAATGTACATAAAGATCACTTTTTTAGTGCTTCCAACAAAGCTCTGAGTTAGCAATATATAATAATGCTATTTTAAAGTCATATATCCTGTATATTAGGCTACATGGAAAATAGCTGTGGTATCTTTATTATTGATCCAATAGGAGTCAAATCATTTAGTTCAGGTGCTTATAAAATCTACAAGGTAGGCAAAAAAGTACAGCTCACACTAACATATACAACATCATTTTTGTTGAAGAATTAAACTTTTTTGGATCTTTATAAAAAATTTAGGTGGTTAACAAGGTACCCTACTAAAAAAATTCTTAATTTTTCTGAATTACCGAACTATGTGCAACTAGGAAAAAATAATCCTTCAGAAATCATTCCTCATCTTCCTAGGCATATTCAACAACTCAAGTCTCTGTATGAAATTTATCTTTTAATTTCAGAAAAATACAACAAAATTAAATGGGAAACACAAAAACAGTATTGTAGCAAGAAAACTGCTACCAGATCTATAAGGCATTTCTGAGCAAGAAATTTGAAATGTAGACCAAAAACATAGTCAATATTAGCATGAAAATTTTTTTCATTGCCTTAATGACAAAGATTAACATTTAAAAAATAAAGCACTTTAATTTTATGCCAAGCAAAAGAAAGACTCTCAGAAGATATGCAGAGGCATTTCCTGCTACAATCCCCTTACTCACCTGATTTTCTTGTTTCCTCTGGGCCGTTCTGATTGGACGGACATGTGGCTTGTGCTGCTGAAACGAGAAGCACTACTAGTCCTTGAAACCGCAGATATGTCACTTACATCACTGTCCGAGGATTTAGTGGAAATATTATCTGCCCCTCTATGAGGATCCCATCCTGATCGATACTGTTAACACAGATTGACAAATACGCAGAGGTTGTCAGTATTCCCACACAAAGCAATGATTAGCTTCTCCTATTTCAGCACTTTAATTGTCCACAGAGGATACTGCAAAAACCCCACTCAGTTACATATAAAACAAAAGTGAATGGCAATTATCCTAAAAGAAAAATTCAATTTATATGAAACCCTGGGTTTTAGCAAAGGCAATTAGAGCATTTCACCACACCCCAAAGAAGGCCATTAAAATACTTTCACAATGGCAATGGCCTTAGGAAAGAAAATTTAGGTAAAATCTGGGATATAAACATTTGGCTTAATATTAGGAAGTATGAGTTTATTTTTCTAAATTTTAAAATAAAATTTGAAAAAAGTAATATGATAGTTTCCCAATGTAATTTATAAGAACCAATTCTAGCAGCCAGCAATTTTCTCTTTAATCCATTAGGCTTCACTGAAAACCTAGAGATAATACAAAAATCTAATGATTAAATGCTAACTTTTTCAGAAAAGCCAAGAGCAAAGTGAAAGTTTCATTTCTGAATTGTTGCTGGAATTTTGATGCATCCTAGAAAATACTAGAAAAAAGTAATTATTATTTTCAATATCTCAACTTCCTGGAATTGAAATAATCTGAAAGTTATCAGACCCAGTCCATGCAGTGTGCTCTGGGAGTTCACATGTTCTGGCAAATTAAAAATCATCATAATGCTGTACATCAGTGCATTGGGGATGTATTGAAAGAAGAATTGGGAATCTGGAAAACCTGGAAATCTCTTACTAGTATTGGTAAACTTGAGTAATGAGTCAATCGTTAAAGCTTATTTATAAAAATAAGAAGAACAACAATATCTTACTTGTAAGATTGGTTTGAAAGCTAGAAATAATATATGTATCTGGCATAATATCAATAAATGAATGCCAGTATTATTAACTCTACAATTACTACTTGATGTTTCTTAATGGGTTAAGAAAATATTTGTGAAAGATTTTTATTTCTCTGCACTCCAAACAATATTGAATTTTTGCAATTTTTGCGATTAGAGCACATAGCCTGGTCAGAAAAGATATATGGCGACTTGAGAAACCACTACCAAGAACAGGCACGTATGAATAAGATTTCTCTGGAAATATTAGACTCAAATATTTTGTCTAAATACATTAAAGTATAATAGGTGGTGTAAAGACACTGGATCAAATGCAAATGATTTGTGCCCCCCCCAGGCCTTTCTTAGTCCATGTTGACTTCCAACTTTATTGAACAAACTCTCAATTATGTAAAATAATGTAATTAAATTCTCCCCTCAATCTATTCCCATTCTTAAGAACATCTATATAAGCAGAAACTTCATGTTTGTTATGAAAGGAAGTTCTTTAGATAGAGACTAGAATAGCAATTCCTCAGGTAAATATCACATTATCTATGCTATCCTGTGGATAGATATATTATAAAATATATTAAAATTATCTTATACATTTACTTTACATAAAGTAAGTTTTATCAAATTGAGAAATAAATGTCTTTCCATTTGTATTTTTAATATTTTTCTTATATTAAAGATGACTATTTCAAGAAATGCTCAAATTTGTTGATTAGCCACTGACCTATATGTTGAAAACTTATTTTTCATAAAATAAAGCAATCAGAAAAAAATTAGGAACAAAGCAATCAGTTACAGCTTTTAAAATAATTTCTAACTGGACAAAAGAAAGCAGTTTGGCATTATATGTTTGGGTGGACTTTTGCTCATGGGTTTATGATATCTAATTCAAATGAAAATCTGAAAGTTGTAAGGGCAAAATGCAGTAACAGAATATATACTTCAAAATGAAATACAGTATTTGGTTTCAATTCTGGGCACCCAAACCACCAGATTTCTGATCTTGACATATTTCTTTCCAAAACTTCATTGTTCTATCCATGCCATACTGGGAAACAATTGTACCCTCCAAGGTATCTGCAAGAATTACTATGAAGCATTTAGCACAGAGCTATACACATAGAAAGTGTTTAGAAAATAAATGATAAGTGATGCTGATAGAAAGCTGAATACTACTATCTGCCGCAGTAATATCTTTACAGGAACAAGTATTATTAGGTAGAGATATCCAAGAGTGAGTGATTATGTTAAAACTGATCTAAGTTAAAACAACAACAAAGCATTTCTATATGTATCTAATAGATTGATTTCAGAAAATCAGTTTATAAAGTGCAATTGAAATGTTATAACAACTTTTCCATGGAGTTAGCAAGTCCTCACACTCCATCACCTTTAAGTGAATACTGCTTCCCAGCTTAGGATGTGTGTTCATTTTTTGTCACAGAAACACACAAGCTGACATTTTTTAGATGTTTCTGGTACTTGGCCCTGACATAGAAAATTACTGGGTACCTGAAGACCTCATGTCTCCCTAAATTTTTTTTGCCCAATTTGCTTTTTTTCATCTCCAAATTATTGACTTTGAAATTTTAGTATTAAAATTGTGACTTGACATACTCGAGGATATACATGACATAGTCTTATCTTTTAAGTCATAACATCTTATCCTATGTTTATAATAATCATGCTGGCTAAGCTCAAATTCTGGATATGCAATCCTTAAGGAAAAATAATGGCATAGCATACTTAAGGAGAGATATGGCTTAGCATACAGTATATGACTCTTAGAAGTCACAACATTCTTCTCTTGGAAGAGTGCTCTCTGTGTGTATATATGTGTATTTGTATTTAATTTCACTAGAATATATTTTCTTAATAGTCAGTATAATATTTTTCTTCCCTTTATAACTTTCCAAACAACTAAGAATCACAGAGTTAATAAAGTTAGTTTCACTCTGATGTCTAGCTTTTCTTGTAACACAAGACAGGATAAATCCTGTTTAAGATTTCTTCTGAGGACTAAAAGTAATATTTCCCAAATACCCAACAGTGTGCTTTTTAGCATTTTCAGTGGTTTCTGTCCAGTATGTAAAAAAAGAAGAACATGAAGCAAAAAATACATGAAATGGGATAGCTCATAGAAAGAACACAAATGATTTAAATGCTCTAGTTTGGTAATTTTGCAGTCTGCACCAAATGCATTTCTTTGTCTACTTTTAAGCAACTGGGTATGTTTACCTTTGAGATATAGCTCAGGCTTCCATAACAAAGAGTCCATGATAAGAAAAGAAAGACAGGCTTGGGGAGTGAGAAGATAAAAATATTTTTGAAAATATAACTTTAAAAGACATATTTTGAATATATTTAAGGACAAAATATCTTCCTGCAGACAACTCATTGAAAAAAGTAGTAAGTGGTCTAATACTGAAGTTACTTCGAAAAATGGTTCTATTTTTCTTTTTCTAAATGTATTTTGCTTCTCCTAAAATATAAATCAAAATTATACTTTAGCAGTGATATAGAGGCTGAAAAATTGCTCCAAGGTAGGCTAAGTAAGTTCACATATTTAAAAAATGGTTAGAGCTCTCTTGGCACTAGATAATAAATGATGCTGTAAATAATCATCATGCATTAGTTGACAGCTGACAGCTGACCAATGAATGGTGGACTGGTCATCCTCTTTAATGGATCACAAATAAACATTTATTGCATAGGATCACAAGAACTTAGCTGAAAATGATGCTCTGATTATAGATCATTAAAATCTTGGAAGAGAGCAAGGAAGCCTTTCCCGACAACATTTTAATGTTTTGTACATTTCTATTAAGCAGACCATGAACTAGAAAAATTTACAGGAAATTCTTCTTCAGGATGTTCCAGACTTTAAAGAGTTTCTAAGTGGCCTAGAAAAGTTAATGTTTTGCCCTATTTATCTAACATTAGAGGAGTATAACTGTGTATTTGTGGAGTATCACTGAAAGGCAAATGCCTATTAATTTTTAAAATATTCATGAAAAAAGTAAATTCAAATGTCTAAAATATAAATCCAATTTTCGTCAAATTCAAATTTAAATTTATTGTTTATAAATTCTTAGGCTGTATTTCTTCCTCCTGGATTTTGGGCCACACCCAGTGACACTCAGGGGTTACTCCTGGCTATTAAATTCAGAAATTGCTCCTTGCTGGGGGGACTATATGGGATACCAGGGGAATCGAATGACATTCTGTCCTGGGTCAGCCACATGCTAGGGAAGTGCCCTATCACTGCGCCACCACTCTGGCCCCCTTAGGTTGTATTTTTCTATAGAATTATTTGTGCTTAGTTTAGGGCTCAGATAAAACATCACTCCAGTGACTAATCACATGGTGGTGGGATTCTATGAGTTCCCTTAATCACAGCTTGCCTTCAACTTCATTAACCTCACCCCCAAACTGAAATTTGTTGTCTAAAGCCTTGGTCCAAAGGTTAGTTGCTATAATATATTGGATAGAATAGAAAATCCTTAAAATTGAAAGGAAAACAAATTATGCAATAAAAAAGATATGGGGGAACAGTCATATCATATTCATAAAGGAAAAAAGAAGTAACAAATCACAAGATAGGGAAAATGCTGGGAAAACCCATTTTGGAAAGGAAAGAGAGGCCAAGTTCTGGGTGGGACTCTTGAGGTTACTCTGGGAGCAGAGAGAAGGAGACAAGAGAAGAGAAAAGAGAGTGAACCTGGTAAAGCAATCCATTAATATGACATATGAACAAGAAATGCCCCCATTTTGCTCTCCCTATTTTTTGTTTTGTTTTGTTTTTGGGTCACACCCAGCAGTGTTTAGAGGTTACTCCTGGCTCTATGCTCAAAAATTGCCCCTGGCAGCCTCGAGTGACCATATGGGATGCCGGGATTCGAACCACTGTGCTATCTCTCAGGCCCCTGATCTCCCTATTTTTAAATAATTTTATAACTCAGAGAGAGAAACATTTGCTTTAAAGTGGCACATGGTCCAGAGAGATAGCATGGAGGTAAGGCATTTGCCTTGCATGCAGAAGGACGGTGGTTCGAATCCCAGCATCCCATTTGGTCCCCTGAGCCTGCCAGGGGCGATTTTTGAGCATAGAGCCAGGAGTAACCTCTAAGCACTGCTGGGTGTGACCCCAAAACTAAAAAAAAAAATTAAGTGGCACATGTATAGGGGGCTCTTTGAAGAGCTGCTTTGTGTCCTAGACAAGGTTCTTTCTGATAGCCAACTGGATGGAGTGTTGGGCTTTGGCAAGGACAAACTATAGAATAGAGAGCTAGTTCCAGATTTAACTTTAGAATAAACACTGTATAGATAATTCCATGCTCCCATCACTTCATATCTATAGCTACCCTGCTAGATTATAAACTCCCTGAAGAAAATGAAAATATGTTAAGAGTTCTATATCGGTAATATATATATATATATATATATATATATATATATATATATATATATATAGTAAGAATTCAATGTCTGCTTAATGACTGCTTAGTGAATGCCTGGGGCCTTACCTCTAGCAGACTCAAAATCTAAGATACTATGATGATAATTGAATAAAGGGTCATTACCTAAACCCTTTATTCTCAGTATTAGATATAGGCAGTGGTGTTGCTGGGAGGAGTTTAATGACCAGGCATCCAAGGGAAAAAGGTTCTGCTTTTAATTACTCCTACCATGACTGATTGATTTCAAGTTATCAATGGGTCACAGGGCACAAAATTGGACACACTGCTTGTTAGGAATATAAGCATTATTTGCAACCCTACAAGACCTAATGATGAGCTAAGATAACATATATATCAGTAAGGTACTATATTTAAAGGTAGTTATTTTGAAAAATACAGGGAAAAACTGTACACATACAAGTTAAGGTACAAAAAACAGGGGCTGGTAAGGTGGTGCTAGAGGTAAGGTGTCTGCCTTGCAAGTGCTAGCCAAGGAAGGATCGCGATTCGATCCCCCAGCATCCCATATGGTTCCCCCACCAAGCCAGGGGCAATTTCTGAGCACTTAGCCAGGAGTAACCCCTGAGCATCAAACAGGTGTGGCCCGAAAAACAAACAAAAAATTTTTTTAAAAAGGCACAAAAAACACCCTCATAGGGGAAGCAATAGAGTCAAATGTTTCTTGGTTTGATAAAAATTGATAAGGTTAATAATTTCGACCAGAGAATTGTAAAGAAGCAAATTATTGTTAGCATCAATAAGACATTCAAAAAGTGGTTAAACCATTCTTATAAGCACAACAGGTCTGTATTTGTGTAAGTAATTAAATAATTTCTAAAAATCACTTGACTTTCCTGAGGCCAAAACATGTCAAAGAAACCATAGTACATGGGTAACACGAAGAGGCACTTAACTATTATGAGTAAAAGACCTTGATTTAAAAATAAAAAGGATTGAAGGGGCTGCAGCGGTGGCACAGTGGTAGGGTGGTTTGCCTTGCATGAGGCTGACCTAGAACAGACCTCAATTCAACCCCCCTGCATCCCGAGCCAGGAGCGATTTCTGAGTGCATAGCCAGGAGTAACCCTTGAGCATCACACCAAGTGTGGCCCACAAACAACAACAAAAACCAAAAAGGTTTTGAGATTCTTAATAAATAGCTGCCTTGGGGGAAACAACAATCTTTATGTCCATTGATTCCTCGAAGTTTTCAGAGATAGAAAATGCTCATTCTGAAATGAAATCCCAGATCGAGATATTTCAGCACAGAAGAGCTCAAGAGCTTACCAAATTCTTCCTCAAATTCTTATCCTTTGACCTAATTCTTAGATATTTCTTCTTAAAATCCTATCCTGCCACCACTCTTACCACAAAATAATCCTTATCTTTCAACCATTCTTAGCAAATGCCTCATCACAATCCTTATTTTCCAACTATTCTTGCCACATTCTCTTCAAAATCCTTAATCCTTCCAACATTCTTACCACATTTTCCCTCATAATCTTTATCCTTCATCAATTATCACTATACTCCTCTTTCGAATCCTTCTCCATCAACCATTTTCATCATATTCATCCTCGGAATACTTATTCATTAACCTTTCCCACCATATTTATTTTTGGAATCCTTATCCTTTGATCATTCTTACCACATTCCTCCTTAGAATCCTTATCTTCACCCATTCTTAAAAATTCTTTTTCAGGGGGCCCGGGAGATAGCATGGAGGTAAGGCATTTGTCTTTCATGCAAAAGATCATTGGCTCGAATCCCGGTGCCCCATATGGTCCCCCGTGCCTGCCAGGAGCAATTTCTGAGATGGAGCCAGGAGTAACCCCTGAGCCTGCCGGCTGTGACCCAAAAACCAAAAAAAAAAAAAAAATTCTTCTTCAGAATTCTTATCCTTCACTCATTCTTACTATATTTCTCCACAGAATCCTTATCCTTCAACCATTCTTCCTCATTGTTCTTCAGAAATATTATCCTTTATTCATTATTACTACATTCCTCTTCAGAAACCTTAATCATTCCAGTATTCTTATTATATTCTGCTTCAGAATCCTTATCTTTCAACAATTCTCACGTATTAATCCTAAAAATCCATATTTTTCATTTATTCTGACTACATTTCTTCTCAGAATCAAGAATCCTTTCAACATTTTCACATTTCTTTTAAGAATTCTTATCCTTCAAATTTTACGTATAGAAACAAGCTCTTATCTACTGGGGATAAGAATTCATACATTTTACAATACAGGGGCAACTTCCACCTTGAACATATGCCCTGTGGTCCCAACTTAGACTCCATGTGATTAGACAGCATCCGAATCCTAGATCTCAGAAAAATAATCGACACAGTTCTCCACAAAAGCTCCAGGAACCAAACTCCCTCTCGGACATTCTTAATACTGCTGACACCAACATGCGCCAGTTTTGATATGACATCCTGACAATGAGGAAATGGCAACAACTTCATCTAAGAGTAGGTTGTCTGACATCATCACCTAACAATAAGATGAAATCAGAAGACATGTCATCCTTTGATCTGTACAAAAGCCAAGATCACTAACTAGAGATGACTGATTGTGGCAACCATGACTGGGTAGAACTTATCCTGGGACCAATAAAAAAAGTCGCTAGACTAGGCTTTGGCCTACGATCTATACAACAACCAAGATCTCTATTTCCAGAGGTCTGACTGTGACAACTACAATCGAGCAGAAATTCTGGAAACATAATGAAAGACTTCATTCTAGGCTTCATCCTAGGATCAGTGCAAACACCAAGAACACCAACTACAGAAGATTGATTAAAACAACAGTAATGAAACAGAACTTCTAGAACCAGAAAGAAAGACTCCATCCTAGGCTCCATCCTATGATCTGTATAAATACCAAGACCTCTATTTACAGAGACCTGATCTCATCATCCATGACTAAGCAGATAGTTTCCAGACACCACAAAAGGACCTAGGGGAGAGTAAAAGAACAGATACAGAGCCTGGAGCTATGCACATGACAGTGTAGTTCAAGGGAGGAGAAGCCCTGTATCTCTTAGGTCAAGGGAATTCCCTTCCTAATCTTCTCAATATTTACTGTGTCTATGCAAAAAAAAATAAAAAGCACAAAATAATTTTATTGTTTTGTTGTTTTTGTTTTTGTTTTTATTTTTGCTTTGTTATTATTTATATTTTATGCTATGTTTTGTTTTTATTTCGGGACCAGTTTGGTTGTTGTCTTTATTGCTGTGGTACTTTTCAGATTTTTAGTTGAATTTTTTTGTGTTGTTGCTATGTTTTTCTTCCTTTTTCCCTTTCTTCTCTTAAACCTATATTTATAGCCTCTAGAAGAATTCCTCCCTTTTTTTTTTTTTTGCTTGTTTGATCCCTCCCCCTTTTTTTCTTCTATCCTTCAAACAGAACCACATTACTTGAACCATCTTGTTCTGCCTCACAAGCTGAGGGGGAAATAATGGAGAGTACCAAGACCAAACAGTCGTATGAACATTGAGTAGAAATAAAAAACGATCAGATTTAGGCACCAAATCCAAAGCCAACAACAACAGGATCGATACCCCATCTACAACAAGCTAGACACTTACACTAGGGACCACTTATACTTAGGGGACCCTTATACAAGCAGTCTGGGGGGAGGGGAAGAGGATTTAGGATGCATGCCTGGAAGGGGGGGAGGGAAGGAAGGACAACATTGATGGTGGGAATGCCCCTAATTCAGTGTAACTATATACCTAAAATTTTACGGAGAATGATTTGTAATCCACTTTAGTCAAAATAAAAATTATTATAAAAAATTAAAAAGAATTCTTATCCTTGAATCATTCTTTTCTTTTGGGGTTTTATTTGGGCCACACCTGGTGACACTCAGGGTTACTCCTGGCTATGTGCTCAGAAATCGCTCTTGGCAGGCACGGGGGACCATATGGGATGCTGGGGGATGGAACCATGGCCCGTACTAGGTCAGTGCAGGCAAGGCAGACCCCTTACTGCTTATGCCACAACTCTGGCCGTGTTAACCCATTCTTACCACTTTCACCCTCAGAATCCTTATCCTTAAACCATTCTCACCATATTCATCCTCATAATCTTACCTTCATCCTTATCTTCACATTCCTCCTCAGTATACTTATCCTTCATTCTTTTTATTACTGCATTTCTCCTCAGCATACCTATGGGTCAATCAATCTCACCACATTCTTCTTTAGGATCCTTATCATTTGCCCATTCTTTTTGTTTGTTTGTTTGTTTTGTTTTTTGGGCCACACCCATTTGATGCTCAGGGGTTACTCCTGGCTAAGTGCTCAGAAATTGCCCCTGGCTTGGGGGGACCATATGGGACTCCAGGGGATTGAACCGCGGTCCTTCCTTGGCTAGCGCTGGCAAGGCAGACACCTTACCTCTAGCGCCAACTCGCCGGCCCCATTTCCCAATTCTTGACCACATTCCTCCTCAAAATCCTTAATCCTTCCTATGCTCTTACCACATTTCTCTTTAGATTCCTTATCTTTCTACCATTCTCATAATATTTACCCACATAATTCTTACTTTTTAACCATTCTCACATCTTTTCAGAATCTTTATCCTTCAATCATTCTTACCACGTCGCTTCTCAGAACTCTTATTCCTTACCCATTCTTACCACATTCCTCCTCAGAATTCTTATTCTTCACTCATTCTTACTAAATTTCTCCTCAGAATCCTTTTCTTTCAACCATTCTAAAGACATTCCTCCTGAGAATCCTTAGACCTTCCAACATTCTTACTACGTTCTCTCTCAGAAGACTTGTCCTTCACTCATTCTTATTACATTATTCCTCAAAAGACTTGTCCATCAACCATTTGTATCACATTCCTTCTCAGATTATTAATCCTTCATCCATTCTAAACTATATATAGAAAAACTTCTCAAAAACCCTGATTTTCACTCAATTGTAGCTTTTTAGGTTTCTTCTTTCTTGATTTTGTCATAATTTTTATTTCTTATTTTTCTATTCTTCTTCCTTCTTGTTTTGCTATATTTCTACCTTTCTCCCCTAAAAGTCCTTCAGACAAGGCTTTTTAGTTTCAAATCTATACTTCTAGATAAGCTGTTTTTTCCACTCTTTTCTTTATAAAAATGTATGTTATATGTGGCCCAAAGCACATTTATTCTATCAAATCAATTCAGTCATTCTTGTATCTTTCATATTCATTACATTTTTTAGGAAGCTCAATATCCAACAAAAGCTACAAAATCTTTGGATTACTTTTGATCTTTCCAATCTTCTCCATTCAAATCAATCAAGAAATACTGTTTGCTTACTCAGCAGAAACAAATATCTCCCTGATTTTGGATTTATGAATGAATCTTGGGTCTTTTATGTTAGAAAAGAGAACATAGCTGCCAACTAATACTTTTTCCCTTTTGATCTTTACTAAAGGAATCCAGAATTATTGGTGGTATAATAATTGTTACGCGACAGCAACGTATCTAAAGCCTCTTTGGGAAACAAAGTTTCTAAACCAGCGGCTGAGGTATCCAGCCATGAGCTGTGGGGGAAGCCCTAGCAAAAACCTTCCGCCAGAAAGGACTCACACACAGAGGTTTGGGGGGACAAAAGGTTTGGCCAAAAGAGCCTAATTCTCCCTGGTTTGATCTATCTCTTAATCTTCTGACTTCTGTCCCTGTCTCTGCACACTCTCTCTTCTTCTCCCTTAATTTCTCTCTCTGCCTATCTT
>PVKC010002777.1:7594-41888 GCA_004027635.1 Crocidura indochinensis
CTGCCAGTAGCGATTTCTTTTTTGTTGTTATTTATGGGCCACACCCCCTAATGCTCGCAGCCCATTCAGGTTGAAAGGTGGTTTGAATCCCAGCATCCCACACACATGCACACACACACGCATGTGCCTGCCAGTAGCGATTTCTTTTTTTGTTGTTGTTTATGGGCCACACTCAGTAACACTCAGGGGTTACTCCTGGCTATGCACTCAAAAATCGCTGCTGGATTGGGGGACCATATGGGACGCCTGGGGATCAAACCGAGGTCTATCCTAGGTTAGCACATGCAAGGCCACTTGTGCTACTGCTCTGGCCCCCCAAAAGCGATTCCTGAGTACAGAGCCTGAAGTAACCCCTGAGTGCTGATGGGTGTGGACCCTCTCCTTAAAGAAAAAAAAGTCAATGATCCTGTCAGGCAACCCTATATATTGGATGACAGGGACTGAACCCAGGTTGACTGCATCCCAGGCAAACACCTTACCTCTTGTACTATCACTTCAGCCCTAAATATTTTCTTTATGCCATTTTACCCAGTATGCCTGGGTCTCCAGAATTTTTCTGCTTTCAGCGCCTCTTTCAGATAAGCAGCCTCTGAGAAGAATGTAGAAAAGTATTCTTTGAACTGGCCAGATACTTGTTGCTTCAGGGCTGGCTTGAATGAACAGCAACTACCTCTGTTAGGAATGTTTTTCCACTCGATTTTCACGTGGCCTTCTGCCCAACTACCATTCTAAACAGGCCTCCTTACCACTATTTGAAAAGGTCCTGTCCATGAGTAACCACAGCAACCTAATTGGTAATATTTTTAGTAGCCCCACCCAACGGGGCTCAGAAGTCTGTTGAACTCGTCATGTGGCTCAAGAGATACAGCACCCAACTTGCATGACTGAGGCCCTGGGTTTGATCTGCAGGTTTCTATATGGCCTTTGATGAAATATGGCTCAGCAAAAAAAAAAAAAAAAGAGTGAGTCATTGATGCAACAGCATGTAAGATTTCAGAGCAAGGGGCTGGCGAGATAACATGGAGGTAAGGCATTTGCCTTCCATGCAGAAGGACAGTGGTTCGAATTCCAGTATCCCATATGGTCCCCCGTGCCTGCCAGGGGCAATTTCTGAACATAGAGCCAGGAGTAACCCCTGAGCATGCTGGGTGTGACCCAAAAACAAAGAACAAAAAATAAAAAAGGATTTCAGAGCAAAACTTCATCTTAAAAACAGATATAAAAGATGTGGACAGGGGCTGGAGTGATAGCCAAGTGATAGCAACTTGCCTTGCACATAGTTGACTGGGGTCAATCTCCTTTAGCCCATATGGTTTCCCGAGCTCACCAGGAGTAATTCCTGAGTTCAGAATTAGGAATAACCCCTGAGCACCTCCAGGTGTGGCTCAAGTATAAAAAAAAGCAAAGATGTGGACAAAGGAAGTACATACTTCATAATTTTATATAAAGAGCATGCTAGAAACGGTGACAGAAGCAGAACTGTGGTTTCCTGGGGACTGCATCTTGCAAAGTGGGGATTTGGGAAGTAGGGTTTGCAGAGAGGCAGAAGGAAGCTAGAGAGTGACGGCTGTGTTCATTTTTCTGAATTTTGGCAATGGTTTCAGGGTGTATGCATGCCATAATTTGATAAACTGGACATTTTAAATTATATGAATTTCAGGAAGACTGGTTGCATTTTTTTAAAAAGCTTTATTGATTGATTAGTTGTTGGGCCACCCCTGACAAGGTAGGGGACCAAATGGAATGCTAGGAATCGAACTGGGTCCCTCCTGGGTTGGCTGCATGCAAGACAAATGCCCTACCACTGTGCTATCTCTCTGTTCTTGGTTGCATTTTTGTTTATTTGTTTTTTTTTTGAGCCACACCTAGTGATGTTCAGGGATTACTCCTGGCTATGCGCTCAGAAATCACTCCTGGCATGGGGGACCATATGGACCACCATAAATTGAACTGCGGTCCATCCTAGGCTAGCGCTGGAAAGGTAGATGCCTAACCACTTGCGTCACTGCTCCACACACACACACACACACACACACACACACACACACACACACACACACACACACACCCTCTGTTGCATTTTTCTAAGACATTAATCTAGCACATTGTAGTTCAGTAGAACTTTTCGAACTGATGGTAAGTAATGGCATTTATTCTGTCCCGTGTAAGAAGCAATTAGAATGACCTTTTTTTCTCTTGAGCAGGTATTTCTCCTGTTTTTTCCACTCTGGAGAATACTATGTTCTCTCTGTGTGTGTCTCTGTGTGTGTTTCTCTCCACATCTAATTCCTTTAAAACCTTTTGCTTCACTCTTATAAAAGTGAAGCGATAGCACACATATCTTTTGAGTACTTGGAGGATGACTTGTGAGATTGATCCAATTACATTGGATCAAGATAATTACAAATTATCTTGAGTTCAATCAGTTTTCATTTGATGGGCACATTTGACAGATGGTGCAGTCATTGCCTGGAGCAAAACACCCCCAACAACACCCTTTCTACCTCTTGGGTCTTAGACATCAGCCCCTGGACACAGCTGGAAGCTGGAAGCTTGTGAGCACTGTCCCTGCAGAGCAGGGTATTTGCATTAGCAAGGATACTTAAGAATGCCCTAATTAAAGCCAGGGGCTGTTAGGCTTTTTTTCCTCAGCTTTGTACTCTGCTGCTGTGACCAGTGCCAAAGATAAATTCATTCATTTGCTTTGTTTGTGGGTTTGGGGTTACCCAGGTACTGCTCAAGAGTTACTCCTAGCTTTGCACTCAGGAAACATTTGGCAATGTTTGGTGGAACATACAGGATACCTGAGATCAAACCTGGGTCAGTCTTGTGCAAGGCAGTACCTACCCTCATTTACTTTTCCTTGAAATTCCTTTTTAACACTATGGCTAGGCAGCAGTTGAATAAAAATGCCACAGATCTCTCCTCTCAGGTTTCTCATCAACTAGCCTTTTTAAAATAAGCTTACCTAGGGTCAGAAAGATAATATGGGGCAAGGATTCTGCTCTGCACGTGGTCAGCCTTGGTTCAGTTCCCAGTACTGCATATGGTTTCCTGAGGTGTGGTCCCTAAACACAGAGCCAGGAGTAAGCCCTGAGCACCACTGGGGTGGCCCAATCCCCTTACCTCTACCCATCCCCCCAAAAAGAGAAAAAAATTTTACATGACACAGATAGATTCAGATAGAATCTTTGGCTGGTAGTGATTTAATTATCAGAGGAGTTGGGCTTTTTATTTTTGGACACAGCCATTTTTATTATAGTTGAAAAGTTGGAGTCTTTTAAGGTCTTGGAGGAGAGCCCTGGGAAGATCTGTTCTCTATTAGATTTATGAGCCTAAAATTAGGAAGCTTCTGCCCAGTGAGTTTTCCTGTTTGGGGATAACTCTTTTGGTTATTACATTTTAAGAAATAGAGCAATGCTGCAGGAATTTTGCCTAAGTTCTGGCTTCTCTCAGTAGATGCTTTGGACTACATCATTCAGGTATGAGACATAATCTCTACCAAAGTCAAAGAGAAGGTATCCTGGAGAAGATGTTCTGGTAACTAAAATACAGCATGAGAGGGTACAGCTGGAAATTTGGCCAGTTCAGCAGCACAAGTGCAACAATACCCCCTGGGAATAAAGAGGAGGTACAGGGAAGTCAGCTGGAAAGGTTTTAGAGACTACAAAAATGACAAAGCTAGACTCAAGGATACTTAAAACCAAGAGTAAAATACAGGGGCCAGAGAGATAGCATGGAGGTAAGGGCGATTGCCTTGCATGTAGAAGGATGGTGATTCCAATCCCGGCATCCCATATGGTCCCCTGAGCCTGCCAGGAGCGATTTCTGAGCATAGAGTCAGGAGTAACCCCTGAGTGCTGCCAGGTGACCCCCCAAAAAATCAAAACAAACAAAAAAAAACAAACAAAAAATAGTAAAACACAAAGGTCCAAGATGACCTTGTGTTGACTAATTTACTACTCACCCAAAATCTTCTCCAATCTCTTTGCTAATCAGTTGTAGCTTTTTCGTGTGAAGGTTGTGCTTGTTTTCTGAGAGCTCTGTCTGCCCCCTCACTGACTGAGTCATTTTATTTCATTCATAGTCAACTTCATTTGTGAGATGACAGGCCTTTGAGTACTTACTGACTCATCTTGTTAGCCATATCCAAGTGAACCCTGGAAAAAACAGAGGAGAGGAGGGCTTTTACCGTAATTGCCCTTGGTATTCGATCCTCTTTAAGTGATGAAGATTAGTGATTTGCTGTTTCCAAAAAACACTTTGTATAATGTCCTTGCAAAAAGGCACTAGCATAACAAAAAAGCCCAAAGCTTGCTTGGTGCCAGTGAAAGTAATCTGATTGGGTCACCCAGGGATAATTGAATTCTTCCCTACATGATAAAAGTTTTCCTTGCTCCCATATTGAGACAGGGCCACCTAAATATAGGGGCATGCGATTAATCATCTTTGGGCCAGGCTTTTCATCTCAGCCAGAATACGAGACTAGTCCTATAGTTGAGAGAGTGCTAGAGGCTGCCTCGGCTGCTTTGCTGATGGCTTGACCTGCCAAAACAGAGCATCTGGCCTGCAGGGCACATGTGTGCTCCGCACCTAAACAGAGGCAGGAACAGTCATTTCCTGGGACGCTCACCCTGAGTCACAGCCTCTGTGCCATGTGGTTCCTGTAAACAGGCATGTAAGTGGTGGCAGAGGCAGGCTGAGACTAATGCCAGGGAATGTGGAAGCCTCATCAGAATCCACAGTGGAGATTGTCTGTAGCCATTTACTTTTTGAAAAACCCAACTTTAATGAGACTATATCATTAAACTCTCCCAAGAATACATCACCATGAGTTTGGGAACATTGCCTGCCCCCCTTCCATCCACTCCAATATCACTTAGTGCTAATCCTCATCCCCAAACAATCATGAATCTACTTTTCGTCTCTTAATAATTTAGCTAATTATTTTCCAATTAGAGAAGTAAAAGTTTCCAATTTTAGATCATTCAAATGATTCCTAAAAAGAAAACTGCAAGCAAGGACAGAATTCTCAAGTAGACCCATTAGGAGGGCACTGTTAAGCTCTTCCATTCCAGGCTTACCCTCTGCTAATATGGTGATAGCAAACCAAAGAGATAGTGAGTATAGTAGGTAGGGTTTTCGCTTAGCATGCAGCTGACTCACATTCAATTTCTGACACCTCTTATGGGTCCCTGAGCACCACCACAGTGATTGATCCCTGATTGCAGAGTCAGGAGCAAGTCCTGAACACTGTTGGGTGTGGATTAAAACCCCAAAATAAAAGTAAACAAGCATGATGTTCCTGTGTTTGACTACTCAGGTAAACACATATATTCTTCCTTTTCCCAATACTTAAAGACCAGTTTTATTCTACCCTTTCAAAACCTGTGTCCATACATCATGCTCAGCCAAGGTTTCCCTGATTTCCTTGCTAAAAAGCAATACTCTCTTCTCTGCAATTCCATCTTGTTTTATTTGTGGTTTTTGAGTTTCCACATGGTAGTCTCTTTAGTTAAGCACTCTAACTTCTTTTAGGAGCTGTTGAGTTTCTAAGGATTGCGGTTCTATTTCATCTTTCGTCTCCTAAGCCCTTTGCCATCCCTCGTAGTATCCATCACATTTGTGACAGCAGTTGAATATCATGTTCACCTCTAGACCGTGCATTCTGTCTCAGGCACTAACCCAGTAAGGTCACCATTGAATGAAAGGCTGGTAACCATGGTTTAAATTTTCACTCTTTCCCAATCTAATATTTCACTCTGGCTACTAAGCTTACTTTTTCTCCCTGACCCTAATTAGAATGTTGGTAGCAGTCTAAAAATAAATATATAAATCAAACTATGACTAATAATCTTTCCCCTACTTTAATAAGCTGAAGATAATCTTATTTTACTAACTCATTCATGTATACACTTTAAAAGAAAAACCAACTTGCTAAGTGTTAGAGTACTTGTTTTACATATGTGAAACTTTAGGTTGAATGCTAGCTACACACACACATACATACCCACATACATACCAGTAATTTATCGTAATTCTTCCCAGAAGTACAACTTAGTGTGTGACTCATCTTAGTGCTGAAGGGATCACAATGTGGTGCTGGGAATCAAACCCAGACCTCCTGCATGCAAAGCATGTGTTCCAGCCCATTGAGAGTTATCTCTATCTAGAAATGCACTGTTTACTATAAACATTGTGTTTATACTCAGTGTTCAGAGTTGTTCTAGGGCCAACTGAGACCCTTCCTGTGGGTCTTCTTTCAGCTCTTTTCCAGGATCCTTCAGGTCCAAGTCTGTTCTTTTTTGTTGTTGTTGTTGTTGTTTTGGTTTTTGGGTCACACCCGGCCACGCTCGGGGGTTATTCCTGGCTCTACGCTCAGAAATCGCTCCTGGCAGGCTCGGGGGACCATATGGGATGCCGGGATTCGAACCACCATTCTTCTGTATGAAAGGCAAATACCCTACCTCCATGCAATCTCTCAGGCCCCCAAGTCTACTCTTTTTTTTGGGGGGGGGGGTTTCGGGTCACATCCGGCAGCACTTAGGGGTTACTCCAGGCTCTGCACTCAGAAATCACTCTTGGCAGGCATGGTGGACCATCCAAGTCTACTCTTGATGCTGACTACAGGCATGGCTCCATGAGCATCTGGGTGAATGGGCACTGACTTAAGCCTTAGTAACTGGGACAGTTAACCTTCTTTCTGAGCCCAGGCCAGCCTGTCCAACTGCTGAAACCAAAGCCAGTTATTTTTTTCCCCATAGGGAGGTACCGATATCTCTAAACAGTAATATGAAGTATGCATGGAATACCTTGGACGTTTTATTTAATTGTTGGTATTTGTTTATTTAATTCCTATATTTGTTCTTCCTCTGAGACAGGAAGCACCATGAATATCATGTCTTGTTTTATCTTTGAAGCCAGTTGTCTACAAACAGAGATTCATTTAATGCATGAGTGAATGAATTTACACATGCATTTGTTATGTGATGTTTAATTAAGGTACAAATCAATTGGAGCGTCTCTCAATTTATTTTGATGTTCGGAAAAATATTTGGTGTATTGTTTTGTTCACCCAGTATTCCAGAAGCATCTAACTGACTCAACCCTTCAGCTAGGTGCAATGGATAAAAATGAAAATGAAGTGCAGTAGAAAGTAGGTCTTTTCTACACTTTAGAATTTATGGTGTTAGATTGATTATCTTTAGTGCAGGTAAAGGTGAGAGACTATACAGTGGTTAGGATGCATGTCTTGCACACAATGCAGCCATCCCTGGTTCAATCCCTAACACATCGTCTGGTTCCTTGAGTCCAGGAGTGACCCTTGAGCACAACGAAATGAAACAAATAAATAAAAAATTAAGAACCATGTCAAACACCTTAAGATTTTGAGGATTGGTTGGGGTTTAGTTTCAGTGGGGAAACCGGAGATATTTATCGAGAAGATCCTGATGGATGGGAAAACTGAAGAGATTCCAGTGGGTTGAAACACGTTGAGCATGTGTTTAGAATAAGAAAGCAAAGAACAGCAAAGATTTCCAGCTGATCAAAAATGAAGCTGAAAAGTGGCCAATGAGTAATGGGGGTTATGAGGTCATGGAGGCGCTTCAATACTAGACCAAATTTAGTCTTTCTTAGGTACAGTCTGTCAACTCTGTCTGTTAAACTGTGAAGGAGGGACTGGCCAGATAGAGACTGGGTGATGGTGGCCAAACACTGGAGAATCCAGTGTTTTATCCCTGAAATGAACAGTGAGGTCCAGTTGGCCAAAGGGATAAAATGGGTGAGCTTGTGAAGAAGCAACCAATGGGAGTATGCAGCAGAGCAGAGAGGAAGCAAAGGTGACATCCTTAGAACATGTTGGAGAACAGAGTCAAAGAAATGGTTTGGAGGGGTGGGGAGTGGGAGTGGCAAATGACCTGTGTAGTCACATCTGTCTCTTGCCATAGGTGGGGTGATTCTTGGACCAGACCTACCTGCACTGAAACTTTTGTGTGGGGAGGGAAAGTCAAGGGTACCTGTCCTGAGGAATTATTCATTGACACGCCCTTTGGTTTGTCATCATTCCCCTTTTTTTTTTTTTCTTTTTTTGGTGTTTGGGCCACACCCAGTGATGCTCAGGGGTTACTCCTGGCTATTCGCTCAGAAGTCACTCCTGGCAGGCACGGAGGACCATTTGGGAACCGGGGATCGAACCGCAGTCCGTCCTAGGTTAGCACAGGCAAGGCAAGCACCTTACCTCCAGCGCCACCGCCTGGCCCCCGTCATCATTCCTTTCCACCACCCCTTGAAACTGCCTTCAATTCAATTTTTCAGTATTTAAAAATTTAACTCCTAATGGGCCGGGCAGTGGTGCTGGAGGTAAGGTGCCTGCCTTGCCTGCACTAGCCTAGGACAGACCGAGGTTCGATCCCCCGGTTTCCCATATGGCCCCCCAAGCCAGGAGCGATTTCTGAATGCATAGCCAGAAGTAACCCCTGAGTGTCACCGAGTGTGGCCCAAAAAACAAACAAACAAAAAGATTAACTCCTGAGGCTATTTCCAGCAAATCACTATTGAGGGAATATCAGCTCATGACAAACGTTGAGTTGTTTAAAGCAAGGACAAAAGTTGCCCTCAAAGGTATTTATCTGAAATGATAGTCATTAATCAGTCATTTCTCTGATAGGACTGATGATGGTTGATACTATATTCCTAACCAATAGCTTTCAAAGAAAAAAAATTTCATTTTGAAATGCAATATGCAAAATAGTTTGTGGAAATCAGACCCCATAATGCCTTAAAAGTTGTAACTATATTTGGTCTTCTTATTTAGGATAATTATACTAAAAATTAAAATTTCTTTTGTTCAATTATAAGAAAGAATGAAAGTCTCCTCTAAATTAATTCTCTTGCCTTTCTCCTTCCCTTGCCCTCAAATTGAGACTCATGGAACCCAGTGCTATCAGTATTGCTGGCAGATATGGTGACATCTGAGCCTGGGGAAATAATCAAGTGTATCTGTTAACTTTCCCATTGGGCAAGGACCCTTACAAGGTGTTAACCACAGGCTATGTCCCAGGCTTCTTTGTACCTTTAGCTCCATGTTTTTGATTTACTGATATTTATATGGCCAATGGGATGACCTTGCTTCCTCCCAGTGTCTGGAGAGTTTGTTTCTACTTGACAACTTATTTCACCACTAATTTCTGGCCTTCTTGCTACAGAGAGGCAAACAGAAGACTTCACTTAAAACCTTATCTTTCTTTTATTTAAATCTTTCACTAGTAGTGGATGCGCTCATGTACCCATGAGTGCATGAACTCGTTCTCTTAATATCATTCAGATACGTTCACAAGAGAAAGACCCCACCCAACCCCATGTATGTGTGTGTGTGTTTTTCTAAGTACTTTGAGGACTGAGCAGATCATGGAATGAAGCCATGATATTAAGAAAGAGAGAGACATGTCCCTTTCGTTCAGTGAACAGAATTCTGCCATTGACTATTTTCTGCTGCTATTTTCTTCACCATATATATGTATATATGATTACTTCCACAAATTTCACAACTTCTCACAAATTCATAATTGAATAACAGAAAAGGTGACTTTGTGGAAAACAGACCTAGACTTTCCATTCGTCATTTCTTCACGCTAAGATAAAAATCATCAGGAAACATATAAATATGAATAAGGCTCTTACACTTGTGCCAGTAAGGTTGTAAAAGAAGGTTAATTATTAGCAAATGTTCTTTGCCTCCGTCTTTGTTGTCCTTACGGTGCATAAGAGGGGAAATTGGATCAGAATACCCATTTTGGTTTTGTTTTTTAGATTCAGAACATGAACAACATCATCTCCTTCCCGCTGGACAGTTTGCTGAAGGGGGACCTGAAAGGCGTGAAAGGGGTATGGCACCAAGTCCTGTTCATTGGGGAAATGATGGGATTGCTGTCATGCTGCTGACAAGGCAACAGCCATGTCCTTGTCCTAGCTGGAATGGTGTTGACGGCCTCAGTTTCCTTTATTGAGCATCTTTGTCTCATGTCCTCTCTGGGCCTCGTGCTGATGCTCTAAGTGATGACAGAAGAAGGGTGGGAAGGAAAGAATCAGGCCTTTGGCAACAGTCAATGTTCCTTGGGCACCATCATTTAAAGTCAGGAGACAGACGTGTAAGGAAAAGTCCATTTTTTGGCTGTTGTTTCTGGTGTTTGGGCACAATGCTGAAGTAGTTCTTTCCTGCATTTTCCCAGTACAAGCAAATGTACCAAGCCCAGAATTTCTCTGGTTCTGGGGAAGTCATAGAGAGTGAAGTAAAGGATCAAACCTCAAAAAAAAAAAAAAAAAAAAAGATGATTTGTAAGGGAGAGGGGTGTCTCAAGACACTGATTTCTTTTGATTGGATCTGCACATGGCCATACCCGAGCACGAGCCAAAGTCCAGCCTGGCAGCTCTCTGAGGGCTCTCAGTCTTCTTCCTTCAAAGTGTGCCTGCCTAGAGCACTGATGTGCAGGAAGAGCTGGGCCTGATGTTAGAATTGTCAGAACACTGAGGATCTCTTACCCAGAGAACACACCAGCCAAGTTGGGAAAGCCAAAGGAAAGAATGAGGGTGGTGGTGGTTGTATACAAGTGGAGAAAACATGACAGTGCAGTACATGGGTCTTAGTGTGTAGCTTAAAGTTATGAGTCTGCAGAGGAGCTGAGAAAAAGTAAGCAGAAAGAGGAGGGCCTGCCATAAAGCTTAGGCCCTGTCATCAGACCACTGAAAAGAAAAACCAGACTTAAAAAAGTAAGTTTCCCCTGTACCTCCCACTGAAAGATTTATTTTTCAAAACAAACCTGCTGATAGAAGTCTAAATGGATGAGGTCTTTGACAGAATTAATGACTCAGATCATTTTGGAGCCAGGCTCTTATCAGTTTGAAGGCATGAGATAGAAGAGGAATCAAGACCCTATATAGTGAATGGGCTTTTAAAAAGTCTTTTTATTGGAGCCAGAGAGATTGTGTGGAGGTAGGGCATTTGCCTTGCATGCAGGACAGTGGTTCGAATCCTGGCATCCCATATAGTCCCCCTGAGCCTGCCAGGAGCAATTTCTGAGCATAAAGACAGGAATCACCCTTGAGTGCTGCTGGGTGTGACCCAGAAACCAAAAAAAAAAAAAAAAGACTTTTTATTTGTACCCAAATCCAGGATTGCATATTTCTGAAGGTTCATCTATTAATAGTAAAGTTTCCTTTTTTTAAGAGAAAAATAAATTAAAAATACTTGCAAATGAAGTGTCAGGTTTTTCTAGATTTAATTTCAGAATCAGCCCATGGCAGAGGTATAGGGGATAGATGAAACAAGGTGGACCTTGATTTTTTTTTTATTATTGCCACTTTTCTGCCTGCTTTTAATATATTTTATAATAAAGTTTTAGAAAAATACATTCCTTTACTAGTTTAATTAATAACTCTTAAATCCATTCATCTACCATGACCCAAATGCTCCATCATGGGATCACATACATCATTTACTACAGAAATTACTGCAGCTTTCAGTACTAGTCTAAAGTTAAGTCAGTTTATCTAGCCCAGAAGTTAATGATTAGTCCTGTTTAATTTATGTCTCTCTTGTTTACAGGATCTGAAAAAACCTTTTGATAAAGCTTGGAAGGACTATGAAACAAAAATGTGAGTTTTTATTTTTTTTAAAATGGGCTTAGGCAATTTGGGGTTCCAATTTTAAATTGAGTTTTTAGTACTTTGAATCTGTTGTCTAAATAAACCTTAATCCGGGAAAGAATTTACCCAAAACTGTCTTGCTGTGGTTTGTTATGGTGTCAGGGGCCTTTGTATTTGGAGTCTAAATTTGGTGATGTTAACTTTTTAAACAAGTTTTCTTTCATCCCATCATTTATATCATAATAGTTATAGAACGTTCTTTTCAAAAAAGTTAATTGAAGAAAGTTTAGACTAACTTCTCTAACATGGTGTTTATGCTCCTACTCTGCCCACTTCCCCTAAATACTGTCACTATTTGATATGTTTATGACAAGATGGGGTGGGGGGGGGCACACTTACTGATGCTCAGGAGTTCCTCCTGGCTCTACACTCAGGGATCACCCCTGGTGATGCTTGGGGACCCTATTGGATGTTCAGGAAGCTAGCTTGTCCCATACAAGGCAATCATCCTACCCACAACACTATCACTCCTGCCCCTCTGGGTCACTTTCACATCCCATCATCCTGGTGATCTGTGATAATCTGCTTCTGACTTAGGGTCTGTATTTCACTTTGTCTCCAGGGAAGTTGGGACTTCCCTTTGGCTTTATTAGGTGATTTCATTTTGAGAGAGCTGAAGAGCCACTTGGTTGGTCTCAGACAGCTCTGCAGTCTTTGCTGAGACAGGCTCCACCACCACTGCTTCTGGGTTTCTGGCCATCATAACATGTCCATTCACCTTTTCTCTTTCCATGGAGCTAGCTGGCATCAAGTTTAAATAATGGTTTTGATTTTTTTTTTTTTTTGGTTTTTGCATCACACCTAGCAGCACTCAGGGGTTACTCCTGGCTCTATGCTCAGAAATCGCTCCTGACAGGCTCAGGGGACCATATGGGGTGCTGGGATTCAATCTACTGACCTTCTGCATGCAAGGCAAAATGCCTTGCCTCCATGCTATCTCTCTGGCCCAGGTTTTGATTATTTTAAGTATTTGAAGATAAAAAAAAGTTTAAGTGCCTCACATTTTGTTTAACACCTACCTGTACCTGAACACTTTACTCCTGGATCAGGGTTCACTTCTGATGGGCTCAGGAATATAGAGGAATCCAGCAATCAAACCTGAGTCAACACTGTACTGGCTGTATTAACACTGTGGTCCCTATGTGTTTGTGTTTTTGTTTGTTTGTTTTTTCTTTTTAATTGTTTTTAAATTAATATATTTATTTAAGCACCATGATTACAAACATGTTTGTAGTTGGGTTTCAGTCATAAAAAATGTACACACCTCCCTTTTACCAGTGCAGCCTTCTCACCACCAATGCCCCTATTTCCCTTCTCCCCTAACCCAGGCCTGTCTTCGAGACAGGCATTCTATTGCTCTCACTTTCATTCTCATAGTAGTTGTTAGTGTAGTTATTTCTCTAAGTACGCTCACCAATCTTTATGTGAAGCTTCATATCATGGGCTGGTCCTTTCAAACCTCATCTCTATTGTGTCTGGGTATTATTACCATACTGTCTTTTATTTTTCTTAAATCCTACAGATGAATGAGACCATTCTCTATCTCCCTCTCTGATTCATTCATGCATTTGTGTTTTGATAGCTCTATTTGGGATAATATGGAGTTTTCCTAGTAAAAATAGATGCTTTAACATAGAGCATTCTGATAAAGAGAGAAATGCTCTGAAGAAATCCATTTTTAGAGGTAAATTGCAAGCATTTTGTTACTTCTTTTTCTTTTTGTTTATTGTACCCCAGGGGTAGTGTCTAGGGTCCTGTACATATGCTGCAGCCCAGTCTAAGGTTTTAAACCAGCCTTAGCTATCTGGTCAGTGGGGAAGTAAAGTTACTGTGGGATAGTAGCATCAGACAGATAGCTCAAAGGGCTCAGCAAGTCACATGCAAAGCCCCTGTTTAATTGCCAGCACTATTGGTGGGCAGCATCAAGAACACCTCCCATCCTGTGGCAAGCATTGAGCATTCAAGTCTGGTTAGCTGAGTATTACTTTGGCTGGTACTTGGGCCCCATGAGCATTGTTAGTCCCCAGCCCAATCCCCCAAATAGGACACCAAACCTGTAGTTTCATTCCATCTTGGAAGTCTTCAATTTCTACCCCCTAAGTTGCTAGAATCTCTGAATTTTACAGTATTGCTTTTAGTTTGTTGCTGTTGTTGTTGTTGTTGTTGTTTTACAATGCACAGAGAGAGGCTTCAACAAGAGAACCCTTTAAAGGTCCACTCAACCCTAATAGACTCTACTTAGCACTCCCTGACCCTTCACCATACTGTTCTGAATAGTGCAGTCAGAAATGAAGGCTCTCTGGCTTGTCCCTGGGTTGTAGTAAGTGTACAGATTATCAGGCCCAAGATGGACTCAAGCACTTTTGCCTAGCTGCTCTCAACTGCCCCTTGGGTTCCTGGTGGGAACTGTATCACTGAACCCAGGGCACAAAGAGCATCTGAACCCATTGTCTGAAAGCCTGTCCTCTTTCTGAAATTTTAAAAGTCTCAGAAGGAGAGACCAAATTCTGTAAAATCAACATATACATGATTTGAGTGGTGGTAGGATTGCTTACAAAATCCCAGAGTAGGAGAATAAGGGAACAGCAAACCTTTTAAACTTGAAGTAATTCTAGTGTAAATAAAGGAAACCACTATTTACTTATTTACATGTGAGATCCATTTGTTCTAAGATGCCTTTGACAAATAACAAATAGTTTGGAGACATCTTTTATATTCCTAGGCAGACTTTTATACCTGATTGTAGGAGAGTAGCCAACATCTGGGCTGTGTCTTGATTTCTTGGAAATGATCAGGTGGAGCTTTGGAGAAGTAGAATTGTCCCAGGGATGCCACAGTTTCTTTAGTCATACCCCTGAAACTTCATTGACAATATCTCTACCAAATGCTCCTCTTTTATTTTTATTTTTATTCATTCAAATAGCTGAGAACTTGCTGTATATCCAATGTGTAGATTGAATAAAGAACAAGGATTATAAAACTATAAAACTTGTGTCTTTTTTTCCCTTTTTTGGGCCACACCTAGTGGTGTTCAGGGCTCACTACTGGCTCTGCACTCAGAAAGTACACCTGGCAGACTCAGGGAACCATATGGGATGCCATGTATCAAACTCAGGTCAACAGCATGCAAGGCAAATGCCTTGCCTACTGTGCTATCACTCTGGTCCCAACTTATGTCTTCTTAAATAATTCCTTTTCATATGATGGGAAACTTAAACTCAAACTAATTCAATCTCTTTTTTAAAATCTTTATTTATACAATTTGATTACAAACATGATTGTAGTTGGGTTTCAGTCGTATAAAGAACAAACCCCTTCACCAGTGCAATATTCCCATCACCAATGCCCCAAATCTGTCACCTCCCTACCCTCCTGTCACCTGTATTTGAGACAGGCTTTCAACTTCCCTCATTCATTCGCATTGTTATGATAGTTATCAGTGCAATTATTTCTCTAACTGCACTCACCACTCTGTGGTGAGCTTCATATTGTGAAGTCAATTGTTATTTCAAGTCCTTCTTAAAATTGATAGGATTGGGGCCCGGGAGATAGCATGGAGGTAAGGCATTTGCCTTTCATGCAAAAGGTCATCGGATCGAATCCCGGTACCCCATATGGTCCCCCGTGCCTGCCAGGAGCAATTTCTGAGCATGGAGCCAGGAGTAACCCCTGAGCACTGCCGGGTGTGACCCCCCAAAAATCCATAAAAAAATTGATAGGATTATATGGATTTGTATGGAATTGTATGGGTTGACAGGATTGTTTGAGATCATTGTGAAAAGCAGAATGAAACTTCAGCGTTTCAAGGTGGTTGGTTGTCTTTAGTCAGTTTCTACTGTGGTGAACACTGTTCAAACTGCAGCTAGTAAGTCTTCACCAAGTGACAAGTGGAATTGTTTGAGAGGATTGGATAGAAAGCTGGAGCTGCAGCTAACAGGTAATGTGTCTCTCATGCAGCCTTTCTGCAGACAGAATGAAGGAAAGCTGAGGCTCTGAGCAGGCAGTCTCTGCCCTTTATTGGCCCTGGTGCTAGGGAAGGATTTGTTGATTAAATACGCAACAGAAAGGAAAGATAAGCTGGGCGGTTTTGTGAGTAAATGTCTTTCCTGTGAGTTCAGACAGGACACTGCTGCACCAGACAGACTAGGTCATGAGATTACTGCCAGTCTGTCCAGTGTCCAGTTCCATGCTGAGCAGCATCTTGATCCATCCTTGCTTTTTTTTTCCACACGTAGAACCAAAATAGAAAAAGAGAAAAAGGAACATGCCAAGCTCCATGGGATGATTCGCACCGAAATCAGTGGGGCTGAAATAGCTGAAGAGATGGAAAAGGAGCGGCGGTTCTTCCAGCTGCAGATGTGCGAGGTAAGAGGGCAGGAGATGGCAGTTTCTGGGTATCAGGGCTGAGGGAACCTGCCTGCACCCTCTCATGAACCCTTACAAGGAACCCACTGCTCTCAGCAGTGCAGTCTTGCCTCTACCTACAGCATCAAGGAAGGCTCTATTTTTCCAATTCCTGTTGTTCTGGGAGTGTCCATCTCCTGGAAGGTGGTATGAGGATAATAAAATTTTTGTAAGTAGGGGGAAAAACAAAGACTGTCCAAGCTGGCCTCATATAAATAAATACTCAATTCTTCTTTCAACCTTTCTGTGTCTTTAAACCAAAGGTGTTTATTGTAGACAAAATAGGGTTGGAGCATGTTATTTCACCCAGTGAAGCTGTCTCCACCTTTTGATGGAATTGTTTCATCTATTCCCATTTGATGTTACTACTGATATGGTTGGATTGAATTTTTCTGGTTCACTTGCTTTCTAGTCTCAGGCCTTTTTTTTGTATTTTATTCTCCTTTGCTGTTTTCTTTCTCACTAAATTGGTCTTTTAGATTCTTTTTTTTTTTAAGAAAATGTTATTTAGAAATTAACCTAGCTCAAAATATTATTCTAGATAAGAATGTCTATATTTTTAGGGGTGGAGAGATAGCACAGCGGTAAGGCAAACTGCCTTGTATGCTGCCAACCCAGGACATACCTGGGTTCGATTCCTGGCATCTCATATGGTTCCCCCCAAGCCTGACAGGAGTAATTTCTGAGCACCGCCGTGTGTGGTCCAAAAACAAACAAACAAACAAACCCAAAATAAAAAAATACCTCAAGAATGTATATGTTTTTATTTACACATGTTGTTTTTATAAACCAGTCATCTCACATGCCAGTCTCTGCCCAGCCTTATTCATGCAGTATTAGGGAAACAAGAGACCAGAAACTATTATGAGTTACACATATACCAGACATTGTTCCTGTTAAACAATAAAGAATGAAATTAGAAAGGGTGTGTGTTCTTAGGAAGTGCTCTCTCTAGGGCTGGTTAGAAGGAAATTGTTCACCTAAACTCGTCATGACTGCTTGTTTGGAAATGTCTTGAGCTGTGACATGGTCAGTATGTTATTACCATATCCCTGATGTGAGACTTACTCTGGCATTGCCTTTTGAGGTGTGCACCCAGCTCTGCTATTCTCTCTGGAGCCAGACAAATGGATTGTGTGCACTCGTTAAATGGCTTATAGGAAATGAATGCACTGTTGGATTGATACCTTTGAATCAGACTCTTAAGCCATCTTTTGAGCCAGTCCCTGGCTCCCTACCTCTGTGCAGCCAACAGTTACTGGAGTCAACTACTAATGTGTATATTTGGAAGCCTCATAGGCTGTGTATGGCATAGAGAAAAGGGCACATATGATGAAGGATGCAAATGAAAGCCAAGAAGGACATTCCCTGGGGAAGAAAAAACATCTGAAGGGCAATAATCAATCTATTACCTAAAAGTCATTTTATTCTCTATGGGAGAGGGCACTGGCTTTTGGACCACACCACCAGCAGTGTTCAGGGGTTACTCCTAGCTCTGTGCTCAAGAATTACTCCTGGTGGTGCTCAGGGGACCAAATAGGATGCAAGGAACTGAACTCAGGTCAGATGCATGCAAGACGAGTGCCCTACCCACTGTACTATCACTCCAACTCCTGAAAGTCATTTAAATTACATAGTTTTTACAATCTGAAGGTTTCAAGCTTTGTAAAAACTTCACTTTGATTTTTTTCTTGTTTTTGTTTTGTTTGTTTTGAACCACATCTGGCTGTGCTCATGGAATAATTCCTTGTTCTGCACTCAGGAATCACTCCTATTGGGCTCAGGAAATCATATGGGATGATAGGCATAAAAACCTGGGTTAGCCTCCTTTAAGTACCCTCTGTACTATTGCTCTGATCCAAAGCTTACATTGGTGAGGTATTTAAAACTTTATTTGCATCAAGGAGAATAGCTTTCAAACTGTGTTTTAAAGCTGTGGAACTCTTCAATATGAATTTTGTAAAGAAATTTGTATCACCAAGGGATGCAAAGGCCACAAGGCTACAAGAATGGGGGCCCTGCTACTAGGTAGGGTTCTACCCAGGGACCCCAAAAATGTAACAAGCTGGGACTGCTGAAGGCTGGAATGGCCTGGAAGAAAAAAAAGGGGGGTTGAAATAGTGTATTGTTTTATTCCTAGGCACTGCAGGGGAGGGGAGGTATGGTGCCTGACAGTGAGAGAGACAGGTAATTTACCTGCCAGAGAGGGCAAGGAAGAAGCCTGTAGGCCACAGCTTTGCAGAGAAAATAAAGAGAGATAGAAGGAGCAGGCAGCATCTTGCTGATGTTTTATCTGTGGCTGGCTGGCTCTGCTCCAGATTCTACTCTGTCCAACCCTGCCCCCCAGCTGTCAAACTTTTCCCTTAAATACCTGCCAGACCTTTGTCCATTACAGGAGTATGTCCAGGGGTGTGTCCAGGTCCAATTATCATTTCAAGAGGCTAACATTTTAAACATGCATATCAACAAAAGGGGTAATGCAGAGGCTCTGTGATTGGAAAAGATATAAGATCATGTCTTGCCTTTTTATTATAAAAATGAAATTTCTCACCCCACATTCACATGTGTATGAAATTAAAGATTGGCCCCAAATTTTATGTAGCAAAAATAGCCAATTTGACCCTTCTCTACGTAGCATTCATGTCTTCCTGTATATTTATAAAAATTTGCACAAACAGGATCAGCCTCTGTAATGTTTTGTGACCTGAGTACTTTCTTATTTTCTTAGTGTGTCTTGGACATCTTCCCATGGCAAAATGACAGCATGATTAGTTTGATGGCTCCATAGTGCTTTCAGTATGGATGTGCTATATTATTACTCCATGTCTCTTGCATTTGCACTATTATAATTTTTCACTTTTACAAGGAAGACTGAGAAGAGCCTTTCTTTCCTATTTATCTTTGTAAATAATTGTGATTATCTTCTAAGAGCATGTTCTTATAAGTAGAATTTTTAGGTCAGAGATAGGCGCTTTAAAGTTTGGTGCATTGCCAAGCGTACCATTAACCATTTATGCACTTTGATACATTGCCAAATAATTTATTCAACTAATAACTAGTGAGGAATTAATGTCAAATGGAAGGAGGGTGAAGAGGATATAAAAGGCTTAGAGTGCCCTGACTCTATAAACTTTAAATAAAGAACAAAGATTTTTCTTGGTGTTGGGTTAAAATTAGGTCCTTTGGGGCTCCTGAAGTCTTAGTGGTTGTTAATGAATTCTCAAAGTTAAAAACAGGCTTGATTTAAATGTTGTTCTTAAGTGTAGGGGAATTTTTTTAAGATTGGCGTTATGGTAACAAGAGCCTCTATTTACAAAAAAAAAAAAAAAAAGTTTGCAGATTTGTGTCCTTGATAATGATCTGCCTAAAGGAAGGAACTTTAGTCAGAAGCAAGCTACTGAGAATGTCCAGGATAGTTGTAATGCCATTTCTCCTAACCATTTCTCTTCCATGCTACTAGACTGAATCTTCTAGTTGATTAACAGAATGTTTGATTACCATGTGGTCCTTGACTCTTAAATATTTAATATATATAAATATTTCATTTGTTTATAAATAAGTACAAATATCTATAATATATAAATATATATTTATGAATTTATAATATAATAACGAGTTTTATAATATATAAAATTAATATATAATATGAACAAATAAAACAGTAAATTATGATTAAATATTAATGATAATGTGATAGCATAATTTTATGATATATAATTTTACATAGAAATATTTATATTCTATAAATATTTAATTACATATATATAGTATTTTCGATACCATCAAACTAAAGCATTCAGCAAGCACTAAGCATTTTCCAAAAGCTCTATTCTCAGTAAAGGAAGTAAAAGAAGCAGATGACGGCTGGAAAGATTACAGTGTACTAGACGTGTGCTTTACATGGGGGAGTCCCAAATTTAGTCCCCAGCACTCTTGGTCCCTTGAGCATTGCCTCTGAGCCAGGAATGGTCCCTGAGCATCCCTGAGTATAGGATCCCAAAGCTAAAGATATATGAGATGATTTATTCCTGTCCCCATAGGCTTATATTAATTTCATATTCTGTTCATATCTATGACACTTCTTTTTTGTTTTTGAACAGTACCTGCTGAAGGTCAATGAAATAAAGATTAAAAAGGGAGTGGATTTACTTCAGAACCTGATCAAATATTTTCACGCTCAATGCAAGTAAGTTCTTTATCTTTTATTTCAAATGATTCTTTAGAGCAACTTCTGGTTGACAGTTAATTGAATCTGATAAGTGATATTTGAGTAAAAATAAGTTTTCACTCATTTATTGATAGTAGCACTACAGAGATAGTATAGGAGTTAAGGCACTTTCCTTGTATGTGGTTGACCTCAGGATAGTTCCCCAGCACATCATGATTCCTTGAGTACAGAATCAGTAGTAAGACTTGACCCCTGCCAGGTGTGGCCTCAACCAAATGAACAGTGACAATCTAAAATTCATGCTTAAAGGAATCAAGTCTATTAGATGCTTTGTCACAGATGAACCTTTCAAGCATGCTAAAAGAAAAATATCTAGGGACAAAAGGCTATACTACTCTGATTTGAAAGGTCAGGAATCAACAAGCCCAGTACTAGAAAACAGATCAGAGATTGCTTGAGCTGGAGAAGGCAGAGATAGTGGACGAGTGCCGGTGGGATTCTTCATGGGATCACTAGAGAGTTCTGATGATTGTGCTACTTATTGCATAAACTAAGACTCACTGAAATATAAGTTCAACGTCTGAATTTTGTACCAGTGAGATAGTTTAAGTGGTGAGTTCTAAATTCAGTCCCTGTCACTTCACTGATCACCAGCTCCCTCGTGTCTGGCCCTGCGACCTCTGAGCATCAGATCTCCTCATCATACTGCTGAGCACCATGTGAGCACCTCTTAAAAAGTAAAAGCGAATTCCTAGCAGAAGTGATCAGTGTGGGTGCAAAAATAAATAAAAAGCGATTTTGGGGGTCAGAGCAGTGGCACAAGCGGTAAGGCATCTGCGTTGCCCACACTAACCTAGGACAGACTGCAGTTCAATCGCCCAGTGTCCCATATGGCCCCCCCAAGCCAGGAGCAATTTCTGAGCGCATAGCCAGGAGTAATGCCTGAACATCACCGGATATGGCCCAAAACCCCAAAAATAAAACAGCGAGTTCGATGATTTAACAATTATGTCTCATTTTTAAAGTCAAGATAAGAATTTGCGATATTGTCAGATATGTTTATATTTTTGTATGGAGAAAACTTAAGATTTGTATTTATTTTTGATTTATAGTACTATAAAAATTGAAGGGTATAACTTCACACCTTTATAAGAAGTGCCATCACTCTACCCGCCACCAAAGTTCTACTGTCATCTCACTGTTAAGAGGCAAATTGGGGTGGAGTGATAGGACAGCCGTGCACAAACAGTGGATCTGAGTTCAATCCCCTGTACTCCTCATATGATACATAAACCCTCCAGAAATGATTCCTGAGCTCAGAGCAAGGAATCATACTGAGCACCACTGGTTTCGGCATCAGAAATATGGGAGAAGGAAGAGAGAGACACAAGCATTTTGTTTTGAAATTGAGAGAGAAGAGAGAGACGAGCATTTTGTTTGTTTCGAAATTGAGAGAGAAAAGAGAGACAAGCTTTTTGTTTGTTTTGAAACTGCACCCAATAGTGTTAGGTTACTTCTGAGCCATACCAGGGGCTCCCAGTGACTTCTCAGATTATTTTTGTTTGTTCAGACAGAAATGAGATGAAATATTAAGAGATATTAAGATGAAATATTAAGAAAACATGTACCTTGTAATTAATACTATAAAGCAGATGACAGTCATTTATGATCTAAAGGAGATGACAGAGATGAGCATAAGCTTATTACTATATGTATGTAGTTGACCCTATCCCTAGCACTTATTTGGTTCCCCATATTCCACTAGGAATCCCTGAGCAAGCAAGCACTGAGCACTGCCTGGTGTGGACTTCAAACAAATAAACCAACAACAACAACAAAAAAAACTTGATATAAACATATCGAAGGGTGAATAGAAATTGCATAAAAAAAAAACTTTCAGATATACACAGACTTAGGAAATTTGTGAAAGGTTTTAGATTTGATTTCACGTGGATTTTAATAGGAAGCTCTTCAAAAGTTTTAAGGAGAGATAGTTTAAGTAGTATTTACAAGTATTTACTGAGCTCCCACATATGGCATGTTCTCTATAAGGTTCTGGTGTTACAACAAGACAGAAAGTAAAAGTTCCTACACTGGAGGACCCAAGTAGGGAGACACTTCATAAAGAGGCTGGGAGAGATGGGACACTTTTAAGGATGTGAAGATGGCCATGGAAAGTCAAAATTGGGCTGGAACGATAGCACAGTGGATAGTGCATTTGCCTTGCATGAGGCCAATCCAGGTTTGATCCCCCACATCCCATATCCCCCAAGCCTGTCAGAAGAGATTGATCACAGAGCCAGGAATAACCTGAGTGCTGCCAGGTGTGGCACAAAAACAAAAACAAAAAACAACAACAACAAAAATGCAAAACTGTGAAAGATAAGTTCATTCATTCACTCTTCAAATTGCAAGTCATCTAGAATGTAGCTGACCATTTTGGCCAATGGTTCCTGGTTAGAGCACATACTTTTTATCCTAGGAGAAACAGGTGGAAGCTGTGAACCAATATGAAAATCTGTGACCCTTAAAACTGCCACAGGAATTTGCTTTCTCCAGACAGGTGTATCAGCAGGAGTTGTATCTCAGTGAACATCCTTTTCAAGAAGCTCACTCTGTCTCCTTGTGCCTTTTCTAACTTTGTTCATCTCAAGACCTGACTCGTCTATGACCCAAACTTTCAAGCTGCTATGGTCTTTCCCTGATGGAGTTATTCTTTGCATCTTGATTACCTCTATGTATGTTACATCTCCCATTTTTTAGCATCTCCATTGAAAGGAACCATGTCATTTATTTTGTCTCTGATGATTTGTCAAATACTTGCAATGACTAGTGGCATGGTTAAATTGCTCCAAGCACTTCTTTCAATTTTTTTTCTCTTGACATTAGAGTCACATCCACAAATGCTCAAGGGACCAGAAGGCTCTAGGGATCTATCCCAGCCCTCCCTTGTTGAAAGTATGCACTTTGAACTATCTCCCTTGCCCTACTTTGGCGTTATTAATATCAGTTTGGTGACATTACATTTTTTGAATTAGCTTAGGTCAAATAGCAAAAGAAGAACTCATCTAAGGTTAAAAAATAAAACTAGTCACCTAAGTTAGAAAAAAAATCCTGTTTGAATGAGAAAAGACTCTAATTTGTAGAATTTCCAAGATGAATTATTTTTAAGACACAAAATCCTGACGCTGTGGTTAACATACAAATTACTTCTTTAGTTCTTCCCTGTGAACTTTATGTGAAGCGTTTAGGAAGTGGGGTCGCTTCCCTGCTGATATTTTTAAGAAGTTATTCTGGGATTTCCTTTTTTTCTTTATTTTGTCCAAACTGATCAGTTGGGTAGCAACAGACCGCTGTGGAAAAGTGAATTAGATGGCCTTTTATGGACATGAACTCAGTAAACTTTTAAGATGATAAATCATCCATTACTTCCTTTTCAGAGAAATATTATATGTGTGTTTGTCTGTGTATGCATGTGCACTTATACACCGTATTTCTTCACATCCTTTGAATAGCTTTGGCTTTAACTCATCTTCGGCAAATCAAAACACAGTCATTAAACAGAAGAGCTTTTACATGTTTATTGTCAGGTAGTTTCATAGCAATTCTCTTTTATATTCCTTGTCCCTACTTCCCACATTAAAGCCAGGCAGAGGGAGACCAGCTTAGCCTATGCTCTTGCTTCGGCCCTGCAGGATAGCCACAGATATGAAGATATTTCATGTCTTGTGCATGAAATCCTGAGAAACATGCACTTTTACAGCCACGTTTTATGTTTTACCCCTCTCAGCTTTTAATGTGAAGAGTTCTTGAAAAAAATACGTCATGTTTTTCTTTGTCTTTTACTTCATTTAAGGAAATAATTTACTTCTCTAACTTGGCCCTGGTATATCCTGGAGAGTTGCCTTTTTAAACCTAAGCTGCTGAAATTGGGAGATTCTTTTTTGGCATTTAGAAACAGAATAGTCTTTAAAAACAATAATGTATCCAAAATGGTCCGTGACTCTTAGCAGTGCTCAAAGGCATGGAATTGACTTACTCTTTGAATCAATGCCGGCTGAGCACCACTATGGCCAACTGTTTGGTAAATTGGGATCCCAAGTTCAATGAGACAGTGACTCCAGGTGCTCAGAAACTTGTTCAAGAAATGAGGAGGAGGGCTGGAGAGATAGCATGGAGATAAGGCATTTGCCTTTCATGCAGAAGGATGGCAGTTCGAATCCCGGCATCCCATATAGTCCCCTGAGCCTGCTAGGAGTGATTTCTGAGCATAGAGCCAGGAGTAACCCCTGAGCACTGCTGGGTGTGACCCAAAATCTAAAAAACAACCAAACAAACAAAAAGAAATGAGGAGGAGGGGTCGGGGCAATAGCTCAGCGGGTAGGGCATTTGCCTTGCATGTGGCCAACACGGGTTTGATCCTCAGCATCCTATATGATCTCCTGAGCCTGTCAGGAGTGATTTTTTTTATTTCAGAGTCAGAAGTAACCTGTGAGCATCACCAGGTGTGACCCCAAAACCAAAAGAATAGATTAGAAGGGTCTGTTTAGCCCCCACCGAGCCACCAGTACTGTAAGTCTCATGTGTACATTGAAGGCTGAGGCAAAGAAGAGACCAGACTATACTGTGGGAGCTGGAGGATTGACCACAGACGATATATTTTCTTAAAGGCTTGGGGATTTGCTTTGATGGGCATTGAATTCAAAAGTTCTGGTGTTATTTGGTGATATTGAAGGGAAAGCTCCTTTGGAACTTGGGGAGTATCACTGAATTTGGCCTAAGAAAAGTGTGGCCCATGTTTATGTTCAGGAAAATTCATCAGTAAGAACAGTGCATGAAGCAGGGACTCTGTCCTTTTCTTTGACACTTCCCTGGAAACCAGTGCTGATTCTGCCATGAAGGTATCAAAATATACATTAACAGTAGGGATAGAGTAAGATGTGGGGGCAACTAGAAAATCAAGAAATTTTCCAGAAACATGATCCAGATAAAATAGGTGGTTTCAGTCCACATAATTCCAAATGCATTGCCAGTCTTTCACTGAGAACCCATTGGAGCCTTATCTTCTAAATGACTCTCTCCCCTTGGGGACAGTTGCCAGGAAGATTCTCTTGCCAGGAGCTGGAGCATTTCTGTGTTGATCTTGCAATGTATTCCCACCTCCCTATGCTAGTTGGTTCTCGCCTTCTCTCCTCTCCCTTATCCTCCTTCTCTCCCTCCCTTCTCTGTCATTCAGCTTTTATTTCACTAAGTAAGGAATTAAGGAGATAGTTACATAAAGAATGAATGTAATTGAAAGAAAAGAGAAGTACCAGATGAATTCCTGACAGGAGGGGAAAGTGCAATTTCTCATTCCTGTAAATGGTCTTCTAATTTCCCCTTCATTTAAAATGCTGTTTGCTCTGTGTTGGTCTTTATGCTCAGGTTAGAAGGCACAGAGATACAGAAAAGGTATTTTTACATCAGCCATAGAAACATACTTGGGAAAATCATTGTAACAGTCTGACAGAGTTGCTATACCAGAAGCATCTACGTCATGAAAACAAACTGTAAATTGAATAAAATATAGGAATCAAAATTAAATGAATTATGTACATATCAAAGGATAAAGGTAAGGCAAGTCTAGGATGCTGACCACCATGATTTTGACTGGCGAGTAACGGTACAGAAAGCACATCCGGTGTGCATGTTTTCCTCTTCCTTCCTCATTGGAATTATTGTATTAAAGTCCAGGCTGCATTGTTTTTACAATCACTGCTGTTTACTCCATGTTTGACATGGGAAAGCCCCTCCAGACTATTACTGAGTTCACACACAATGTCACCTTACTTGAGATACTTTGGGCACTTTTGTTGTTTTGAGTTTTAGCCTCCTCCCCCTCCAAGGCTACTGTGTTCAGGTGTTAACTTGGATGATGCTGAGAGACCAGACTACTTGGATCAAACTGAGGCCTTGCTCAACCTTTTGAGTTACCTTTCTAGCCCCAAAGTCACTTTTTGAAGAGTTCACCTAGGTTTCTAGTGAACAGTAAGCTGAGAGTTTTTCCTATCCTTTAGTCATTCATTTTTTTTTTTACTCAGTGAATACTTTATGCTTCAAATGTGCCAGACTTTGTGGACCCTGTGTCCTTACCTTTCTAGAACTTCAGATCTAATGAGGTAATTATATTTTAAATGACCTCATTGATGAATATATAATGACAATTGTGGTAAGTGTTTTAAAGCAAGAGATAGATAGAATTTAATGAGAGTAGGTAACAAGGAAAACCTCTTTTAAAATCAAGGAACATGAAAGGTTTCACTAATTGGGTAACATTTCACTTAAAATTTGAAAATGAGGGGCTGGAGCAATAGAGCAGCGGTAGGGCGTTTACCTTGTACGTGGCTGACCCAGAATAGACCTGGTTTTGATCCCTGGTGTCCCATATGATCCCCTGAGCCAGGAGCAATTTCTGAGTGCATATCCAGGAGTAACCCCTGAGTGTCACCAGGTGTAGCCCAAAAACAAAAACAAAAACATTGAAAAATGAATGGACATTAGCTGGGCAAAGCCAAAGATAAGCTGCAAGGGCAACTGTACAGAGGGAAGAAACATTCCTGCCATGAGCCCCAGGCAAGAAAGAGTTGAATATTTTGCAACCTAGCAAGCGAATGGGACAAACAGTGTTGATTAATGCTTGGAAACAGAAGTACAACATCACTCAGGCATAAGAGGGTTGGTCACAGGTTTTGAACTTTATCCTAAACTCATTTTATTCATTCCTCTCAAAAAGTTGGTAGACACATTTCAGAAGCAGAGCTGAGCTCAGCATATGGATACCGCAGAGAAACTTGTTTCACTTCTGTCATAGTTCTCAACTCTGTTATAAATGGCTTTTACAAACATTGAGTTCTAAACATAAAAAGAAAAATGGTGATTGCTTTTGCTAAATGGTCTCAAGTTTTCCAACCACACATCATGTCTCTACTCTGCCAATGGATAAAATCATTCCTGTGCATCCAAGTTCATTGACTTATTTCTTGTTTCTACTTAACCCTCTGTCAAGGGAAATTTGTGTCTTATTCTTGTTTATATTCCGTGCTTTATTAGACCCAAGTTTCTATACTTCTGGACCAAAGTCTGTGTTGCCATTTGTCTATAGAACCCAGTTCTCTTTTATATATAACCTGCAATAAGTATCTTTAAAAAATGATTAAGTCTTAGGTTTATTCCATTTTTTCTAGTAACTTCCATAGTTTTGAATAGCGTTCTATTCCTGGTTTTGCCTAATATATATATATTTAATATTTATAAAATTATAAAAAATTATATATTTATAATATATTAAATATATATATTTATATATTTGGTTTTTGGGCCACTCCTGGTTACTGGTTACTGGGTTACTCCTGGCTATGCGCTCAGAAATCGCTCCTGGCTTGGGGGACCATATGGGATGTCGGGTTATTGAACTGCGATCTGTCCTAGGCTAGCATCATGAGCAAGACAGATGCTTTACGCCCTGCACCATCACTCTGGCCTGGGTTTGTCTAATATTTTAAGGTCCTTTTCAACCAATATTTTCTTCCAGGAATTGCAGGATGATTCATTTAGTTACATAAAAAAAGTTTTAACTCATGTAACAAAATTGTTTCCTTTTTTTATGAAACACAATCTATGTTTCTTCGTTTTTGTTCCAGTTTTTTCCAGGATGGACTGAAAGCAGTTGAAAGCCTCAAGCCTTCCATTGAAACTCTTTCAACAGATCTTCACACAGTAAGTGTGTTTTAAATGGCTCTGGTGAAATGATCACTTGAATCTGCCGCTTCTCTGTGTGCTTGTGTGCCTCTGAAACTGATGGCGAGGCCCATCCCACCTTCTGTCTTGGTCAGAGGAAGGCTGCATAGCAAGGGAGGCAGGCATGATGATAACCTTTACATCAAAATGGTCTGGGGATTTTATTTCACTATACCTAAGTCATCTCTTTTTATCATCTCTCTCTGTTCATTCCCTCCATAACCCCATAGTCTTATAATATTATATAGGTCTCCAGGATAGGGAGCAATTGTATGATAGAGAATGGAAACTTGACTTTTTGTTCTGTCCCTTAAAGATTAAACAGGCCCAAGATGAAGAAAGAAGGCAGCTGATACAGCTTCGCGATATTCTGAAATCAGCATTACAGGTTGAACAGAAAGAGGTGAGAGGATTGAATTTAGAAAGATTACTGTTTGGATGTTAGAACCAAAAAATGTGAAATCCATGTCTTCTGGCTATTCACAGTTCACTCAGGAACTGTATCAAGCAGAACTCAAAAGTGTGTGTTTGTCCTGAATGAAAAAAACTATTTTAAAATAGCTTTCTTCTTCTGGAAAGCATTTGTTTATAAGCACAGCCTAGAGCAGTGGTCCTCAAACTAAGGCCCGCAGGCCACATACTGTGTTTGTTCCCATTTTGTTTCTTCACTTCAAAATAAGATATATGCAGTGTGCATAGGAATTTGTTCGTAGTTTTTGTTTTTACTATAGTCTAGCCTCCAATGATCTGAGGGACAGTGAAATGGCCCCTTGTTTAAAAAGTTTGAGGCCCTAGAGTATCTTAATATAAAAGTTTTTGATTGATTTATAGAAAATAGTTCTTAGACTATTGTATAGACACTTGGTACTTGTGCCAATTTTTTTTCTGAGTTCACTATAGTGCAGATATTATAATGCATATAAATCACTTTATTGTCATGAAAGAATGTCTAAATGTATAACAAGTCAATTTTTCGTAAATAACTATTGGACTACTCAACAGAACATAAAGTTCACCATAGGCTTGCTGTTCTTAATTTTGTTTTAAGTTCCTATTCTGTAACTGAATATTGTTGTTTTTCTCCCAAATGCACTTCCTATTGTGACCGAAGTCTAGGAGAGTAAGTAGTTCAGTATGTTAATAAATTGAATCATTTTTCATCATGTTTCTTCCATGTATGTATTAGTATCTAGAATCATGTTTTAGTATTACTCTTTTTGTTTTGTTTTGTTTTGGTTTGTTTTTTTTTTCTTTTGGTTTTTCGGGCCACACCCATTTGATGCTCAGGGGTTACTCCTGGCTAAGCACTCAGAAATTGCCCCTGGCTTGGGAGGACCATATGGGACACCAGGGGATCAAACTGCGGTCCTTCCTTGGCTAGCGCTTGCAAGGCAGGTAGTGCCACCTCACCGGTCCCTGTATTACTCTTTTATTTAACTTTTTTTCATTTAAGCACCATAATTACATACATGATTGTAATTGGATTTCATTCATAAAAAGGACACCCCCCTTCACCAGTGCAGCCTTCCCACCACCAAGTATTACTCCTAATAGCAGTAGATTTTGTTAAAAGCTAAAGAATTTGAGGGGGCCAGAATGATAGAACAGCGGAAGGGTATTTGCCTTGTACGAGACCTACCCAGGACAAGCCTGAATTCAATTCCCGGCATCCTATATGGCCCCCTGAGCCTGCCAGGAGTGATTTCTGAACACAGAGCCAAGAGCAACACTTGAACATTGCCAGATGTGGCTCCAAAACAAAACAAAAACAAAAATCTAAAGAATTTAAATTCACAACAATGGAAACTTTTCAAGTTTATCATTAACACCCTTGCCTCTTTGAAAATGAATTTATTTTCTGCTATCTCTGTTCTTTCAGGTTCAACTTTAGCCTGACCCCCTAGAATGCTTCTGTCCCCTAAGCCCAATGAGTGGCCTGAGTTCCTAGTGCATGTTCTGTCTGATAGATGTGTTTCAGTCACAGCATTTTCCTTTTGAATGTTACCCATGAATTTACAAGCACAAACGCTCTCTCTGCAACTAGCTCTGAAACAGCTTGAAGCTACTATATTGCTCCCAGTCTCAACAGCATTGACAATGGCCTTTCTAGTCATTGCATGCTCATAAGTCTGCTGCTGGTAAACCCAGATCAGCTAAGTGAGGGAATGGCACATAGTCATCTGTTCCTGCTAGAAGTTACCCACAGCCTGGTGACTTCTTTTCATGGGGAGAATATTGACCCCGGTGTATTAGTATTCTCAGACATGAAATATAAGATTAGAAAGGGATGGGGAGGAGTCCTGGAGTATGGAAAAAACAGCAGCCTGGTTATAATGGAGGAGGTTGTGCTCAGAGTGTGAGCCAGAAGACCATTGAGACAGGCAGCTGTCCTGTGCATTTGGTGGGAATGGCTGAGCACAGCTTTTGTCCCAGAGGGAGGATCAAACTCGTGAGGCAAGGCTCATATTTAAAAGTAAGGAAAGCAGATGCTAGATTTCAGTAGCCTCCGCACAGAGCAAGGGACATGTTTGCTTTGGCTGTGCAGAATTAGGAAGTTTGGAAAATTGGCTGTTGTCAGAAGGCTGGATATTTATAGCTTTACAAAAAAGCATAGCAAATTTACAAGCACAGGCCAGAATTTTTTTTTTATTTGTGTCTGCTGCTTTGTGGGCCAGCTCCCCCACTGCCACTCCACATTACACAGAACAGTCAAATGAGCAGCTCTGAATTTTATGCAAAGAGCAGACTTGCCAATCTCTTAGTTGTGGTTGCTTTTGTATTTTCTGTATACCAAAACTCTGCATTCTATTGAGAATGATATTTTATAAGTTGTACACTCAGTATGGTTGCAGTGAGCAAATGCGTGCAAGTTAAAGATTACTTGTTTATTTTGGGGCTATACCTGGTAACGTCAAGGACACTCTTAGGTTTTTGTTTTTTAGGAGATCAGGCCGAGCTAGGTATCCAAATCAGGCCCCCTGCTTATAAAGCATATGCTCAGTCAGTGAGCATTTTTCAGCTCCAAATCTTACATGTTTTTTTTCTTTAATGATATTATTCTCTTGTGCCCTTCCAGTTAGGATACTTAATACCTTGATATATTGTGTTTAGTTCATTGCCTTTTTTGTTGTTGTTTTGGTTTGGTTTGGTTTTTGGATCACATCTGGTGCCACTCAGGAGTTACTCTTGGCTCTGCACTCAGAAGTTACTCCTGGCAGGCTCAGGGGACTATATGGGATGCCAGGATTCAAACCTGGGCTCGTCCTGTATTGACCACGTGCAAGGCAAACTCCTTACTGCTGTGCTTTCACTCCAGCCCCATTATTGCCCTTTTTAAATTCTCTTTTATAACTTAGAAAATGGAAGGTTTGGGGCCACAGAGGTATTGCAAGGTTTATGTGGCTGACTGGCCCAGGTTTGGTGACCAGCAGTTCGTGTGGTTCCTGAGCATCCCCTGGGCCACTCCTAAGCACAGAGCCAGAAATAGTCCCTTTGCACCTCTGAGTATAACCCTAAACACCCACCTCTCCTCAGCCCCCCAATAAAAGAAAGCTGAAGGTATTGATGGTTTTTGTTCAAGGTACTGATGGTGCTATAATGATTCTAATTACATGATAAGGTAATATGCCCCAAGGAAATTGTTTTATGGGACATAATAGAAACCCCTTTCCTATTTCCTTTCTGTAAACCTCAAATATGGCTATAGGCAGTTTCTCTTTGTCACTGTCTATTATAATTTAAGTTTTTTACACACACAAATAATTAATAGTTGTCTTTTTGATGTTTTCATTATTTTATTATAAAAATCTTTGAATTTTAGGGTAAAGGGTGATCTATACCCAGCAATGCTCAGGTCTTACTCCTAGCTCTGCACTAAGGAATTACTCCTGCTGGTGCTCAGGGGACCATATGGAATGCTGGGGATTGAACCCAGACTGGCCACGTGTAAGACAAATGCCCTAACTGCTATACTACATCACCCTGGCCCAAATCTTTGGGTTTACATAAAATGTATGGTAAACAACTGTACACATATTGCAATTTTGATATTTGGAAAATTCTATTGCAAGCATAGTTGAATCCCTTCAATACTGCATATGCTTCCTGCCTGCCATGCCCCACTTCCCTTCTGCTTTCCTCATTGTACCTAGGTCTGCCCCAATGAGCCTGGCCAGCTCAGACTACTTTAGTGCTGGTAGATTCTCTGCCAGGCTTGCTCTGTTGCAGTGCAGAGTAACAGCTCTCTGTGGCTTGGTGTTGAGACTTGTGTTATTGAGAATTCAGGCTGATTCAGGGGTTGAGGGAGGCTTCTTGGTAGATAAATGCTGAACCCACAGAGCTTTTTGTACTTTGAAGGTATCAAGTGTGGCCTCTCTTTGTCAGTTCCTCCCCACCCTTTCTTCAGGTGTCTTTGTCTTGTAGGATGTGGTTGACTCAGATGTGCTGTGAAAAAGGGGCTCCATAATTTTCTTCTGACTCTGGCTCTTCTAGTGTGTTTTAGTATCCATAATTTTCTTCTGACTCTGGCTCTTCTAGTGTGTTTTAGTATGTTCCCTATCTTATGTCCGAATTGGGCTATAACCAGAACCCTCTGGCCAAGTACTTGCTTTCCTGTCTCTCCGCACTAGCTTCTGGAGTCCTAGCGCTCAGTTTCATTTCTGCCTCAGCAGAGAATTTGGTCATTGATAGACACATCCAACTACCATTTTCTCAGCAGTAACTCAACCAGGCGCTACTCAGATAAGAATAAAATGAATAACAGTCCATGCCATTTCAGGAACTCACTGAACTGGGGAATAGACAAGTAATTAAGGGATGGTGTGCTGAGAGCTCTAATGGCACTCAGACCCCACAGCATCTCAGGGAGGGGGGGCAGCATGCCCAGAATGAGGATTTGGAAGAGAGTTCTGCATTAGTAGAGGCTTCACACCTACTGACAGGAAGTCAGCTTCCACTCAGAAAGTTTGCTCGGATGAATGACTGTGAACAGGGCAGAAGAGCACAGTTCTTACTGTTTCAGAAGTCTCACATCTTTCACTTTCTACCGGATGATAATAAATTAGGTTACTTGACTTCTCTGTGATATGGACTCTATCTGTAAAATAGAAATGACATTGCTGACCTTAGAGTTGCTAGGAGAGCTCAGGGATTTTTTTTTTTTTAATTTTTTTTACTTAGTCACCATGAAATTGCAGTTATTTCTGACTGGGTTTCAGCAGTACTAATCTCATCACCAGTATCTACTTTCCTCCACCAATGTCATTTATCCAGGTGTCATTTCTCCTGTCCCTCACCTTATTTTTAAAAACAAAAGGTTTTTGCATTGCAGTTTACAGTGCTATTACTGATAGTCGCAAACATATTCTGTACCACGTTTCAGCAATATGTCCTCCTCCCAGTTTAATATTTCCCTCCACCATAGTCGATGCCCCCTCACTTATCTCCCAGTCTCCCCCATCCCAAACCCAAATGGCATTTTTCCTATTGAAGGCCTATTCTGCTAAGGTATGATTTCCGTAAAGCATCTAACAAGTTCTTTTTTATAAACAAGGTATGAGTTCATCCTCCAGCATGCAGTTGATCTCCTAGAATCTGACAGTACTGAACAAAGACCAAGTCCCCACCTCTTTGTGATTGAACAGTCATGGATATTGTATTGTCTTTAAGTAGAGCCCTCTGTTCATTCAGCCCATCCTCTTTGACTTGTCTTCTGGTACCTGATCTTGTGACATCAGCTCCACTCTCCTCTGACTTAGGAACTCATACCCCAGTTAGTCCCTTCACTCCTGAAGCAGACCTTGTACCTGATTCAGTATACTTGGGATAGAATGCTGAAATTTGTATGTCTAATAGGCTTGTAAGTGATAGTAGCTGGTAGGCAGAGAATTCATACATTGAGAACTGCCAGACTACCCATTCTATTCTTTTTTTTTTTTGGCTTTTGGGCCACACCTGGTGACGCTCAAGGGTTACTCCTGGCTATTCGCTCAGAAGTCGCTCCTGGCAGGCACGGGGGACCATATGGGGAACCGGGGGATCGAACCACGGTCCATCCTAGGTTAGCACAGGCACCTTACCTCCAGCGCCACCGCCCGGCCCCCACTACCCATTCTATTCTTTTGTTTGTTTGTTTGTTTGTTTGTTTTTTTCGGGGGGTGTAGAGAGAGAGCCCAGGGTGGGTGGGTGCAAAGAGGGGCTTGTTGGAAGGGTGGAATAGATTGTCTGGGGTCGAACTTGGGGTGG